>CM040188.1:73498669-73633669 GCA_022606455.1 Callitettix versicolor | reverse complement strand
ACACCATGTTTAATGAATGCCTAGGGTTACCCCTGTAGATCTGTTGTTACCCTATTCTGTATTCCTGCTCTGCTACGGCTCCTTGTCCAGTCCTAGTCTCTTCATAAAGCCTAACTTAGGGAAATTCAAAGCGGGTAACTCCCCTGCTTCTAACTGGTGACCTACGATTCCATTATTGAGGAATATTAAGGAATTTTAGTTCCATTTTGCCAGGTTTTTTTATCCCGGTCAATCTATTTTACTTTCATACTCATGGAAACACCCACAAGTAACTAGGAAAGTGAGGTTCTTCCATACAGAGTCCTGAATGCATTTATTGGTAAGACTAAAAGTACGTTAGGAGGGGTGTTTGATACAACATTAGGCCTTCTATCTCCGGAAACTCGCCGAATTTCACTGTTTTTCGTTTATTTGACACACACTAGGGATTGTTGACTTACGATTATAAATTTTCTTTCTTTTTTTAAGGACACAAGTAAATAACACTGACGGATTACTAGACGTGCCGAATTGTAGCGAGTATGCTGTATTTTAGAGTTAGCCAAGCTATGAGGAGCAGTTAATGAGTGAGAGTAGTGTGAGCTATAGGTACGGTCTGGTCGCTAAGCCTCTGTCGGAACGTGAAATGAATTACACATAAATAGTTCTGTTCTCGAGTGCCACTTTATAAATAAGAGTTACTAGGCCTACTAAGTGTGTTGAAGCCAAGCTATGAGGAGCAGTTAATGAGTGAGAGTAGTGTGAGCTATAGGTACGGTCTGGTCGCTAAGCCTCTGTCGGAACGTGAAATGAATTACACATAAATAGTTCTGTTCTCGAGTGCCACTTTATAAATAAGAGTTACTAGGCCTACTAAGTGTGTTGAAGCCAAGCTATGAGGAGCAGTTAATGAATGAGAGTAGTGTGAGCTATAGGTACGGTCTGGTCGCTAAGCCTCTGTCGGAACGTGAAACGAATTACACATAAATAGTTCTGTTCTCGAGTGCCACTTTATAAATAAGAGTTACTAGGCCTACTAAGTGTGTTGAAGCCAAGCTATGAGGAGCAGTTAATGAATGAGAGTAGTGTGAGCTATAGGTACGTCTGGTCTGGTCGCTAAGCCTCTGTCGGAACGTGAAATGAATTACACATAAATAGTTCTGTTCTCGAGTGCCACTTTATAAATAAGAGTTACTAGGCCTACTAAGTGTGTTGAAGCCAAGCTATGAGGAGCAGTTAATGAGTGAGAGTAGTGTGAGCTATAGGTACGGTCTGGTCGCTAAGCCTCTGTCGGAACGTGAAATGAATTACACATAAATAGTTCTGTTCTCGAGTGCCACTTTATAAATAAGAGTTACTAGGCCTACTAAGTGTGTTGATTACTTGTGTTTTCTGGATAAAGAAACCTAACCGCACTTTGAGGTTATGTTCGCTAAGAGGATTCACGTGTCGTCACTTCCTGGTGTTTGCTCCCACAGCTCTAACGTTGCAGAACACATGTCTGGGATTGCATGACTTCTTTATAAATGAAAAAATCTATACACACTGCTGTCGCAAAAAATACAATAAAGTACAAAATGGAACACCATGAATTCATTTTCTTAATTTTAATTGTTGTAAAAATTAACATAAAATAATAATTTATGTAGGTTTTAACGCTGATAACTATAGAAACAGAGACATAACTATCTCTGTTTCATAAGTGTATGAAAAGAAATTATTGTTAGATGTAATAGTACCTGCTATCACATCAGTGAGATGTAAAAAAGGTAAATGTTTTTGTATAAATCCTAACAGCTCTGATCCGCTTTTTTTTTTGTCTAAACAACAGAGGAAAAATTTGATCTCAAAAATTTACACACAGCCTCAATCACATCTTATTTTTACAACAACAAAAAATTGTTGGTTAATCAAACCTGACATGGTTTTGTGTGGAGTAGATTTATTTGTGTGCAGTTTTATGATAAAAAGTTTGTCATGATACATTTTATCCGAAATTAAACAATTACTAAATACAAATAAAACAACTTTTATAGTGTCCATCTCATCTCGGAAAATAACTGATTTTCAAAAACATTGCTACAGGGTACATTTTTGACAACAAAATGTTTTTCACCATATTGTTCTGAAAAATGAGTTCTTAAAAATAAATACGCAAATCAGAGCTGAGACAGTTATAAGAAACAAACTCCAGAGAAAGTAAATAAAGTAATTTAAAAAGTTATTTTTTTCAAAGTAAGTTTTCATTATTGCCACAAAAAAATTGTTTTACTTACTTTTTGCTTCTTCAGAACACTTTTCTTCTCTGGCACGATCTCTCATTTTTTTTTGGTATTAAAATCTCTATCTCCACTTTACGAAGTGAAGTGTCACTAGGATCTCCTTTATGAGAAAAATTCAATCACATTTTATTAAGGTAGTGAAATTATTAAAATAATATTTTCAAGTTTATTAGAAGAAAAAATTATTCAGTTTTTAAAATTATTTAATAAAAGAGGATTTTATTATCACTGTTTATTTTAATATTTGTCATCATATGTTTATATATCAAAACAATACAAATTTTAAGAGTATGGATAACTCCGATTTCAAAATGTTTAGCTTAAAACTTAAAAGTGCTTATTTAAAGTCATTTTTGTGTCAACAGACAATGTAACTTTTATATTAACTGTTATTTATAAAGGAAAAAAGAAAATGCATAGGTACTACCAAAAATGACTAGACTGGTATGATCACTGATATCCAAAGCTGGTAAATACAGTATACTTGTTTTGGTTTTTTTTGCACAAATTTTGGTAGATTTGGTAATTTTTGTACCAAAACGTTTTATTACATGTACAATAATAATAATACAAAATACAAAAGCCTGGAAAGTACATGAAATTAAAGTGCTTGTTTGCCCTAAAATTTTTAATTTTACTTGAAAATATACATTTTTCTGGACCATGCTAATCATGGCTAGTACCAAAATACTGTATAAAAATAATAATACAATAGTTCAACAAGTTTGTGAACTTTTTTGTTGATAAACTGATTTTTGAAATGTTTTTATTTATTGAATAATACAAAACCCTTGCAATTGTAAAAACGAGCTTTATTTCTCTTAAAATTCAACTGTATTTATAGGCATACTCCCTCCCAATATAAATTTTAACAAATAATTAAGATAAGTAAATATTTTAACCAATTAATTTTTAATGCTATGCGTGTCACGTGGAATGGTAATTCATTTAAGTCTAGCTCAAGTTAGCGTATAGGTAATATCAACACGTAAAATTTTCAATATGTTTGATATACTATTCAAATTCAAGTCAAAAATTCTGAAACGTTGTCCTTTAGTGGTTCAAAAACCTAAGTTCTTTAACAAAATTTCATTTAAATTTAGTATCACTCGATATAACCGGTTACTCAAATCTCCCCTTGAAAATTTCCCCTTTTATAATTTTCCTCTAGCCCATGCAATTTTTGAGCAATAATGCTGAAAAACAATAAGGTTCTATTCCAAGCTGTTTTGGTTTAGCGTTGCAAATTTTAAGTCAATAGATTGACACTCCCTCCCGTTACCGTGACACACATACAGAACAAATTTAGAAAGTTTTTGGAAATCGATCCTGAACATATGTACACCAATTTTTTTAATTTTCAGGCATTTTTAACTATTTTTATTTATCTTACCCGTCTAAAAATATTAATTTTACCACATATTCAGCATCAAAGTATGCATACATTAGCATTTTAAACTTTCAAAATACATTGAAAATACGAAATGAACTCTTATCGTTGTCAAATTAAAATTCCTAATTCAAACTGGTTTTGAAAATTCAAAATGCTAATTTATGTACATCCAAATTTAAAATTAAAAACATTTTTCTGACTCAATGTCTGTTTATTACGTTAAAATGTCAATTTTGTCGCTGTCCACTACCAAACAACTCTACAGATTTCAACGGAAACATTCATATTTGTTAAATACAATGCTTAGTATATTTTAGGCTACTTTAAAACTTTCATTCGCCTTTTCAAAATTGTGGCCACTGAAAATGCCTTAGTTATTAAAAAAAAAGGTTATTTCCAAAGCTCTTACAGCCAAAACGATGCGCGTTTGTGCGCGCGCGCGTGTATGTGTTTTTGTTACCCAGCAGAATCTATTCAACTGTTTATAGATGGAAAAACTTAAAAACTACAAAACATTTTATGTTAAATTTTTTTAAAAATCCGATTTCACCTAGTAAATCAGCGTTAAAAACTGCATAAATTATTATTTCAAGTTCTGCTGAAAATACAAAAAACGAATCCACCAACGTGCATTTTTATTTTTTTCAATGTAATTTAACACTAATGTATTCAAAACTGTAATTCTGTTGATAATAGTAAAATCAGACTTTCAAAAAAAGTGCAAGATATCAAAGAATTTTTTTTTTTAATTCGCTTTAATCTTATCAGATACAAGACTGCGTTTTGAGATTATGTAAGTAATGACCTAAATTTGAACTTTTAAATCGGTAAAGTTGATTTTCAGAAAATTCAGTTTTTACGTTTTGGATTTTTGATCAAACGTGTATGAAAACTAACATTTAAAAATATTAACAAAAATAGGTGAATTATTCTTACTTGCCAAATTTTATCGGAATTTGTCAGTCAGTACTATGTAAGAGGTATGTTCAGAAAGTAACGAGAATTTTTTAATTTCGCGGGCTTGGAGAGTCCAATTGTCAAACATTTTGTTTTATTATGTTGGTATACATGCCCTTGAAGTATTATAAAATTTTCAGCTGTTTTCATTGTTGACTTTGTTTGTGACAGCCACTAAGGTTAGACGTGTTTTTATGAGCTCGGCGATTTTCGTTTGTTAAAAGAAATGGATCAAAGAATTTGTAACAAATTTTGCGTAAACAATGGAATAAAGTGTAACAGAGTGTGTGAAATGTTAACAAAGGCCTATGGTGAGTCTGCTATGAGTAAAGCAAGAGTTTACGAGTGGTATAAGCGTTTCCAAGAAGGCCGTGAAGACTTTGAAGATGATGAACGCCCTGGAAGCCCAAGCACATAAACAACCGATGAAAATTAGGAAGAAGTGAAAAAATTGTTATAAACAATCGACGAATCACAATTAGAGAGGTTTCTGATGATGTTGGCATATCGATCGGATCATGTCATGACATTGTTTCCAATGTTTTGTGTATGAAACACGTGGCAGCAAAATTCGTTCCAAAATTGTTGAATTTTGAACAAAAACAGCGGCGAATGGAAGTTGCTCAGGAGTCACTAAATGAAGTCAACGACGATGCAGAATTACTGTTATAAAAACGTATTATAACAGGGTTTACGGATATGACGTCGAACTAAGGTTCAATCATCCCAGTGGAGGCATTCTGGCTCGCCAAGACCGAAAAAGGCTCGACAAGTGTGGTCGAACGTGAAGGTTATGCTCACTGTGTTCTTCGATATTAATGGCATAGTGCATCATGAATTCCTTCTACCAGGTGAAACGGTCAATAAGGTCTACCTGCAAGTTCAACGCCGTTTGCTTGAAGCAATCCGAAAAAAACGCCCGGATCTGTGGAAAAACAATTCATAGCTTTTGCACCACGATAATTCACCAGCTCACACTTCATTGCTTGTTTGTGAATTTTTGGCCAAAAACTACTGTAACGATGCCCCAGCCTCCATATTCGCCAGACGTGGCTCCGTGTGACGTTTTCCTATTTCCGAAAATAAAGAGAACCTTAAAGGGCCGCAGTTTTACAGCCGTAGATGACATTAAAAGCGCATCGCTGAAAGAACTAAAGGCTATCTCAAAGATCGAGTTTGAAAAGTGTTTCGAGTTTTTTAACGTTGATTATGATTTTAAAATGGGATTTTTAAAAAAACTTCATGACAAAAAATTATTAAATTTTTAAAATTTCTAATGATAGCTATTTTGAAACTGTTGTTTAAGAGCGTGAAACTATTAGTTTTTATCATATTTTTATTTAGTCACTATGGGTTTTGTCCGGGTGGAATTTTGCAATCGATTTTATCATGTTATTATTAAGTCACTATGGGTTTTGTGCGGGTGGAATTTTGCAATCGATTTTATCACGTTTTTATTAAGTCACTATGGGTTTTGTCAGGGTGGAATTTTGCAATCGATTTTATCATGTTATTATTAAGTCACTATGGGTTTTGTGCGGGTGGAATTTTGCAATCGATTTTATCACGTTTTTATTAAGTCACTATGGGTTTTGTCGGGGTGGAATTTTGCAATCGATTTTATCATGTTTTTATTAAGTCACTATGGGTTTTGTCCGGGTGGAATTTTGCAATCGATTTTATCATGTTTTTTAAGTCACTATGGGTTTTGTCGGGTGGAATTTTGCAATCGATTTTATCATGTTTTTATTAAGTCACTATGGGTTTTGTCCGGGTGGAATTTTGCAATCGATTTTATCATGTTATTATTAAGTCACTATGGGTTTTGTCGGGGTGGAATTTTGCAATCGATTTTATCATGTTTTTATTAAGTCACTATGGGTTTTGTCCGGGTGGAATTTTGCAATCGATTTTATCATGTTTTTATTAAGTCACTATGGGTTTTGTCCGGGTGGAATTTTGCAATCGATTTTATCATGTTTTTATTAAGTCACTATGGGTTTTGTCGGGGTGGAATTTTGCAATCGATTTTATCACGTTTTTATTAAGTCACTATGGGTTTTGTCAGGCTGGAATTTTGCAATCGATTTTATCACGTTTTTATTAAGTCACTATGGGTTTTGTACGGGTGAAATTTTGCAATCGATTTTATCATGTTTTTATTAAGTCACTATGGGTTTTGTCCGGGTGGAATTTTGCAATCGATTTTATCATGTTATTATTAAGTCACTATGGGTTTTGTGCGGGTGGAATTTTGCAATCGATTTTATCACGTTTTTATTAAGTCACTATGGGTTTTGTACGGGTGAAATTTTGCAATCGATTTTATCATGTTGTTATTAAGTCACTATGGGTTTTGTCGGGGTGGAATTTTGCAATCGATTTTATCACGTTTTTATTAAGTCACTATGGGTTTTGTCAGGCTGGAATTTTGCAATCGATTTTATCACGTTTTTTTAAGTCACTATGGGTTTTGTCAGGCTGGAATTTTGCAATCGATTTTATCACGTTTTTATTAAGTCACTATGGGTTTTGTCGGGGTGGAATTTTGCAATCGATTTTATCACGTTTTTATTAAGTCACTATGGGTTTTGTCAGGCTGGAATTTTGCAATCGATTTTATCACGTTTTTATTAAGTCACTATGGGTTTTGTCAGGCTGGAATTTTGCAATCGATTTTATCACGTTTTTATTAAGTCACTATGGGTTTTGTCAGGCTGGAATTTTGCAATCGATTTTATCATGTTATTATTAAGTCACTATGGGTTTTGTCGGGGTGGAATTTTGCAATCGATTTTATCATGTTTTTATTAAGTCACTATGGGTTTTGTCCGGGTGGAATTTTGCAATCGATTTTATCATGTTTTTTTTAAGTCACTATGGGTTTTGTCCGGGTGGAATTTTGCAATCGATTTTATCATGTTTTTATTAAGTCACTATGGGTTTTGTCCGGGTGGAATTTTGCAATCGATTTTATCATGTTATTATTAAGTCACTATGGGTTTTGTCGGGGTGGAATTTTGCAATCGATTTTATCATGTTTTTATTAAGTCACTATGGGTTTTGTCGGGTGGAATTTTGCAATCGATTTTATCATGTTTTTATTAAGTCACTATGGGTTTTGTCAGGTTGGAATTTTGCAATCGATTTTATCATGTTTTTATTAAGTCACTATGGGTTTTGTCGGGGTGGAATTTTGCAATCGATTTTATCATGTTATTATTAAGTCACTATGGGTTTTGTCCTGCTGGAATTTTGCAATCGATTTTAAAATAACTTCCCGATGAGCTAGAAGTTTGAAATTTTGTATACAGCTCTAAATTCGATGACAATACAATAATATTGGCTTAATTCATAAATATTGAACTGTGCAAAGGGCACTATTACTGAAATTGTTTGGCCATTATTTGGCATGGTCAAATGTACTATAACGGCATTCCGTCTATTTTCTTGCTATAGGTAGTAATACTGTCGTTTAGTAAAAGCTAGGATCGCAGAGTGGTCCAAAGCGCCAGCTTTATGCTCTGGTTGGGAGCGTGGATTCGAAGCCAACACCTGACCAGTTTTTTTTTAAAGCGTATTGGCACGTTTAATAGAAACGTAATTTGTTTTTGTTGCGAAGCCTATATTTTTTACAAAACTTACATATTTTAAAAAGTATTTAAAGTTGCATTGACTTGTCAAGAATTTGGCAGTACGCTAATGTTCTAATTTTACCTTTGGAAATTCAGAGTTTACAGTAAATAAAAAAAAATATACGATAACGACATTCCGTTTTTTTGGTGTTTTAAAAATAATTAACAAGACTAAAAAGTAAAAAATAATTATATAAATAAAAAAACTTTTTTAAAAAAATCTCGTTTTTAAAATGGACTAAAAAGTATAAAATAAATTATCATAAATCCATCAATCTATCGAGATTTATAAACCTATACAAATTTATAATCACCTATAATTAAAAACAAAAAACATGGGGCTCTTATAGGCTAATAGATAATAGTAGTTATCTAATCTCATGCGCCCCAAGGTTTTTGTTTTTAATTGTACAAGTATTTTAATATCTATAAAAATTCACTGTCACAAATTTTTAAGACAATCTGTGTGTGATTATGAATTTGTATAGGTTTATAAATCTCGACAGATTGATGGATTTATGATAATTTATTTTATAATTTTTAATCCATTTTAAAAACGTGATTTTTTAAAAAAAGTTTTTTATTTATATAATTTTTAAAAGTTTGTCTTTGAATCAGCGCACATTGAACCGCGTAACTCGGAGGGATTATACTACAAATTTTTATAACTCTACGTAAAAATTGTAATTACCACTCAAAAAGTGATCTGGAGGTCAGAATCGATGCTCTTTTTACGATCTCGGGTTTGAATCATACCACGATGGTCACTACAACAGCTCATTTTCCAACGGAAACTCGCTAAGAATAAATATTATTTTATTATAATAAAGTATAACTGTACCAAGGACGAAAGAATAAGATTCCAAGATAAAACCAAAATAAGACCTAAACCTGTCATTTCGGAAGATGAGAGGAAAAGAAGATCGGAAAGAATGAAGAACTGGGAACAAAGAAAAGTACAGCGCGCAAGAAATGATTGATTCAGCGTACCCCAAAGAGGGTGAAACGAAGAGAAGAAGAAAGTATAACTGAAATTATTAATTTGAATCCCGTGATCATAATGGCCTCGTCATAACCGCTAATAATTTGGTGACTAAGATGCAATCACAATGCTTGCCAAAATGTATTTATGGATACACACTTAAAATTTGCTAAAGTTTTTAAAACAATTTCTTTGTACTTGTTCAATATTTCTGAATTAATTATTATTTACGAATTTCCGTTGGAAAAATGAGTTATTTCAGCGGCCATCATGGTAAGGTTTAGGCCTGAGACCTTGAAATAAGCACTGATCCTGAACTGTAGGTCACTTTGAAGGGGTGTTCACACACACACCCACACACACACACACGCACACCTCATATATATATATATATATAATATATATATATATATATATATGTGTGTGTGTGTGTGTGTGTGTGTGTGTGTGTGTGTGTGTGGTTTAAAGCACACTCTGTTTTTTTTTGGTCCGATTTGATTAAAACTTCGCATGAAAATCTACTTTGTTAATAACTCATGTAAATTCGTTACCCAGCGAAATCCGTTCAACAGTTTCAAAATGGCGACCATTTCAAACATTTAAAAATTCATATTTTTTTTTGAGCTCGTGTTTTTTTGAAAATATGATTTCACCGTTACAATTAGCGTTAAAATATGCTAAAATTTGGATCTTGAATTTTCAAAATTCGTTGAAATCAAGAGAACGAATTTGACGGCGGTCAGGGTTCATTTGATATTTGGAACGTAATTTTAAACTTTACGCTAATATTTGCAGATTTTAATACTGATTACGCGATTCATTATTTTATCTTCTTTGTAGCAAAAGTAATTAATATATGTTTAAGCGTAGGCCTACCTATTACACTTATCAAACCTTTAATAACCAGTTTAGGTTAGACCTACTGCAACAGTGTGAGGCATGTACAGTAAAAACCCTAAATGCCATTCTCTTCACTCTCGACATATATTATTACAGTGTATATAAATTTTGTTGATTCATGGAGAATGTGTAAGTGAGCATGTCATAAACGGTATTAACTGCCTTGAAGGTCTTACTACATGGTCATGCGACAGGAAGCGCTATATCCATTTCATACACTACTATTAAACCGTAATGGTAAGATGACCTTTACATTTCCAAGACCTCATCAGGACCTCACCACTGCTGGATAAATCCGTTGGCACCGGAACTTGGAACGTGCGTCACGGCCTTCTTGAAATAAACGGGATGCACAGAGTTATAAATTAGTCAGATTTAACAACCAGCGGCAATGAATTTATCGGCATAACTGTCTATAAACGTGGTGGCCACTTATAACGCTCTCGGTAGTATAAGCTATGTTTAGGCATTCAAACCTGACGTAAAGAACGGTGTTGGCAATTGATGCGTGTAATTTTGAAACAATTTGAAGCAAGTTGAAATTTTTGAACAAGGTTGAAAAGCATCTTTATGGTTCTTCCTTCTGTCTACGTAAAACGTATTTTAAACAAGTTAATGTAACGTGTCGTGCTACTTTGGATACAAAGTATTAGAAATATGGTAACAGAACTCAATTGCTTACTTCACCTAAGTTAATGTTGTTTTGTAACCTAAAAAAATGTACAAAATGTATAATCAACTGTATTACCAATGTTTTATGGTTTCTAGACTTCCATGACATTACGCTTAGAGTAAGTAAGAAGCAGCCATTCTTTTGAAACGAAGTTTTAATGTTAGCTTTGGCAATAGGAATGAATTGAAAAAAGTTTGACTAACGGAAGAAAGTAACGGAAATATGGAACGAAAGAGAAACGAATTTATTCTCTTTTTCTTCCTCCTTTTCGATAACAAACAGTACACGCGTATTATATGTAAACGTTGTATTGCTTTGGTTTCGGTATTTTCTCTTCACTGAAGAACAAGTGCACGTTGTAACCGTTTATAATACATTCGAAATTAATATAAACGTTTATAATAATTGTTATTAGTATTGCTAGTTTTTAACAACATAACCTGAAACGTATGTTGTTCAGGTTATCAACATTTTCATGCCTATCATGAAAATGCCTATCATGATTTCATGCCTATCAACTGTTCAATGAAATCAGCTGATCGTTACGAATTAATATAAAACAACTCATATTTTGCTACAACTACAGTGTAAATCTAAACTAGGTTTACGTATTTATTTATTTAAATAAAACAAAATTTTTGTAAACATATATTCACACTAATTATAAATTCAACAAAGATTAATATCTTTGTTGAATATAAAAAGCTTCGCTTCTGTCGGTAACTCACCGAATTCTACACTGTTTCTTTTTTTTTCATAACTTTTTTTATTGTTATTAGTATTGCTAGTTTTTAACAACATAACCTAAAACGTATTATAGTCTATCTATAACTATCTATAGCTGTTCAATGAAATTAGCTGATCGTTACGAATTAATATAAAACAACTGATCTTTTGCTACAACTACTGTAAATAATATCTAATCTAGGTTCACATATTTATTTATTTAAACAAAACAAAATTTTTGTAAACATATATTCACACTAATTACATATTCAACAAATATATTAACAAAAGCTTCGCTTCTGTCGGTAACTGAGCGAGTTCTATACTTGTGTTTCTTTTCTTCATAACTTTTTCTTTCCTTCCTTCTAAGTATTTTACTCCTTCATTTCTTCTTTTTCTTCAGCGCTATTTTAAACTCGATAAGTCTAAAAATTAGACATTTTCTTTTTCAACAAAATATTTTGTACATCTAGAAAGGTTGAAACAATAAAATTCAAGCGTGATACCTGATAAAGGCGTAATTGGAAAAAATAAACAATTTCATACATTGACTCGTTTAAAATGGCGGACGCTTAAAATTTTTAAACCAAAATAAATCAATGTAGGTAACTTTTAGTGCCAATCCTGTTGTGTGGCTCTTTTAACTTCCTTCCCCTAGGGTGGTGCAGACTAGCTGCAATTATTGAGAGGATGTAGACGTCCCTCGCAGTACCCGAGTTTAACAAACACTTACACTTACAACATTACACTTACGACTTTAACACTTTACACTCGCACTCACATTTAGGGAGGCGATACTAGTGTCAATGTGCGTTTCGCCTTAAAATAACAACAAAAATTAACTTCCTGTCGTATGGTGTAACTTTCTAGACTATGGAGCAAGTAAACCAGCAAAGTTGTACAAATAGTTTGTCAGAACAACACATACATTAACATACTATTATAATATGTAATAGTAATATTAACAAACTACGGGAATCAGCATTTGAACTAAAATTTTTCACTAATGCCCTGAATGGAATTAACATGTAAGGACTTTAATTATCAACCTAATTGTGCTGTTGCTTACTGTAATTTAAATGCAATTAGCTTAGAACGTTGTTGAGTATAAAATAAAATTTAATTAAATGCCTTATTACCATGGATTTTGTGCCTTGGCTGACTAATTTGCTGTTTTACTTGCACCATAGTTTAGAAAGTTACACCATTCTTCGATAGGAAATTAAAAGGGCTACTAAAATGATATCTTAACATTTGTGAATAAAATTTACCGTTAATTTACTTTGGTTTAAAAGTTTTAAACGACCGCCATTTTAAATGTGTCGATTTATTGAGTCGATTATTTTTTTCCAATTAGGCCTCTATCAGGTAAACAAGCACGCTAAGTTTGAATCGTATTGGTTGAACTGTTCTAGAGATATAAAATATTTTGTAAAAACAATATGGCGGCTAGCGGGAAAACAAAACGTTTTCGGGTATATGTTTGTATGAACTTTGTTATTATTTTTGATTTCATGAACCATCTGCTTTGGGAACACCCTGTATACGTGTCAGTAATATTAAGTATCGTTTCACTGCTATATTCTGAAGACTGAATTGTAAAACTACCCAGATAAATAAAAATAAACAGTTTAACGTCCAATTTGTTTACCAGCTGGATATTTTTAAAACGTTTAAAGTTGCTAGAATAACTATTAAACATAAACAAACATCCAGTATAAAAATCTCGAAAACTGCAAATCTAACAACCACAAATTGATGACGACACTGGCATATACCTATGACCGTGGGAGGGTTAACCGTGCGTGGCATGAGTAACCTATTACTGCTGGCCACGTCTTGAAATAGCTTAAGGAAGAGTATTAAAGCGGTCAAGGTTAATTATACTATAATATTAAACGAGCAATTTCTGTTTGTATGTTTGTTCAGCGTGTCTCGAAAACGGTTCTAACGAATTTCACAAAACTTCTTACATAAGTGTTTTGAAGGGTGCAGATTCGATCGCACTAGGTCTCATGCCCGTAAAACATCGCAAAACGGCGAATTTCTAGCCTTAAATTTACATGGAGTGTATACCTATGTATATTGCCAGTTTCCAGTTAGAGAAGTTCATATTCCTAGAATCACATTAGGTTCAAGCAAAAGTAAACTTGGATGCACAATGCAGACATCAGTTTTCCGTTAGAAGATAAATTAGTCGTAAAAACTGGTCGACTAGTTTTAATTCATTGTCTAACTTACGGATCCAATATCCATACTCGGCAAAGCCAATTCCATTGAATAGATAAAGTTCAGTCGGTTTCCTGGACCTGGAACACGGCAATGTGGACATAATTCCTGGAATTGATATTAAAGTAAGGCCAGTAGACGTGTTATTCAATTATTCAGTATTCTGCAGTTTTTGATTGAGTGATGATTTTATTAAGAGATTAAGATTTTTTTAAAGTTTTCTTGTCATTTATAGTATCAGTCAGTTGTATGAACGGATCTGTATTCGGCGATCATATCGAAGTCTAATCAACTAGTTTGGTCGCCGGAAAAAACGGATCTGTATTGCTGCATCAAATCGTTGTTTAATCAAATCGACGTGTGTTTATTCAATATTTTAAATTACTCATTTTTTTCTAAATAGTTCTGTAGTATATGTTTTATAGTGTCGACGTGTGTTTATTTGATTAATTATTAGTTCAAGTTAAAATTTGAAGTGTTCTTTGTTATATGTTTTATAGTGTATCAATAACTGCGTTTATTTGATTTTTTTAACACCACACTCATATTTTGTTAACCTTTTTTACTTTGTTCACTCACAAAATTCAATTTTTCGCACGAAAAGTAATAATTGAAAAAAACATTTTAAACGAAAACCTTACACTTTTAGGCTTTTTTAGTTATAAACTGTAACTTTTTTGTTTTTTTTTCATTTTCAGAGTTATATAATGCTTTAAATATCAATATTTTTATATTAATTATATATAAAAATTAATTTATATATAAAAGTTAGGAACTTACGACTATTTCCGTTTTCTGACACCTACCACATTACAAAGGTCACAGTGCAATATAAATCCTCGAAATTCATTTTTCATTCATTCATTCAAACACTGGCTTTACTCTAATCGGTGCTAGTTTTGCAATGGTTTCTGTCGTATTTATGATTCTTATTATAAATGTAGCCTAGGCTATTATACTACAGCCTGCCTACTCTACAGTTTGCTTATAAGGAATTATAGAAGCCAATACTATAGTAAGTCCAGCCACTTAATAAACGACCTGTGCGAGAATTCCTCGAGCATGTAGCCGAATTCTCCTCCAGCTCCCTCCAACAGTCTAGTGACACACAGTCTGCCAATCTGAGTCTACAAACTGTTACTACTCAGTAATAGTGGAGGAAAATAATTGAGCTATGATGAGAGAGTGGGTACTCAACCTCTCATTCGCACATTTTTCTTTCTGTCCCACTGGTATTCTTAACAGGCTGTTTTCTGACATGCTGACTTCTTATTTTTTATCACCTTTCCGATCAGGAAAAGCGCCTCGCAGACCTGGAGGACTACCTTATCGCTCGGACGTCCTATACTACCCATATTACAACACTTAAAGCTAATGAAACTAATCTGAAGTTTGGTAACCTTTCTCGATTTCATCACGACTACTATATCACCAGTCTTTGAGCTTAATGAAGTAAGAATTTCGAACTAACGCAGTAGTTTTAGCTTCAGATATCTTTAAAAATAACAATTAAATTTATCGATTAGTGTCAAAACTTCCAAAATATAGATGTTCTTGTCAACGGCATGGTTTTTAAAAATTGCAAATGTGAGTACCCTAATTCTTTTTTTCTGAATTTTGTCAAAACATAGATTTAGTTTGTAATGAAACCCTTACAGTTTGTCTTCATATTGAAGGAAGCTTACCACACGGCCAATTTTTTAACCTTAGATTTTTACAGTTGCAGATTCAAATAGTTAAAATGATGGAATTTATACTATTCGATTTCACCCAACTGAAAACCATGATCGATGAGGATCAGGATCATTCACAGGAGATAAGGTAGAGAATAGAGAAAGCAAGGATAAACTGTTAAAAAAAAATGTTCAAGTCATAACCTCAACATCGATATCAAAATAAGACTTCTCCGGTGCTTGCTTTCTTTATACTTTTCTATGGAATGGAAGCATGGGCACTAACCGAGGGAACTTAAGATCAACGGAGCAGATCAATGGAACGACTGAAGAAAGACCTAGAAGTGATGAACACCACCAAGAGAAAACTTTAAAATCTTGGATGCATTATGAAAAATAAAAGCAAATACCGCCTACTGAAATCCGTTCTCTAAGGGAAAGTCCATGGTAAAGAGGGCCAAGAAGAAGAAGGATATTACGACTTAAAAACTTAAGGACGTGGTTCTCAAAAAGTACCACCGGATTATTCAAAACAAAGTTATTATATCCACGACGATCGCCAATATTCGGAACTAGTAGGCACTCGAAAAAGAAGAAAAACCTTTATTCGATTTCTTCAGGACTAGTATATCACCAGTCCTTGGGCTTGATACCGAAATGGTTTCAAATGAACCGGGGCTTAGTTTTTAGCTTCAAAATATCTTGAAAAATAACGATTGAATTTATCAATTAGTGTCACACTTTCAGGATATAGTTGTTCTTGTACAGTTCGTCTTTATTTTTTTAGCCTATACGTATTTCAACCATATTAATTATGTAGATTTAAAATAATCACTGCCGCCTTGATCTTCTGGCCTGCCAATAACCGTTTGGAACCACTGTTGTAGCATATAACAGAACAATAAAGTTATCAAAACTTGTGATTTGTTTATAAGTATTAGGATTTACAATATAACTACGCTGAATAATAATTCTGTAATTTCTCACTTGCATTTCAATTTTTAGGTTACTTATCTCAGAACATCTTGTGTATTTTTTACTTATAGACTCGAATTGAAACAATATATGTTGTCTAAATTATTAATACTTCTTATTTTATGTTTAATTCAAGATTTTGTAGAAAAATAACACGTTACTTATTCATAAGCAGCTAGAGATGATAACTTGAACAAGTTTAAGAGTACGAGAACAGAATATTAATACTCGGATTATGCGCAGAACGCTTTATGATTTCACTCCCACGCGCAGCAGTAGGTGGTCAAGACAAGGCCGACGTTATTTCTGCGCCGTTTCCCTTAAATTTTATCAGAAATTAATTTTTTTAACTAAACACAGATAAGTTAGGTTAGTTTAGCAATCTAATCCATCTATTATCAAACTGCGAACTGTAAATGAGTCGTATTAGATTGAGCAGAAGTAGGTTGAAGCTGGGTGACCTGTTTTGCAGAAATAGCCACTATTACGGAGGCCGTTGTTTGTTAGGTTAGGATACTCAGTGATGTACGCGCTGTCTTGGGAGCAGTTTTAAACGCTTTGTGTTTGTAAGTTAGGCCTCTCGGACATGTTTGGACTCCTGGAATTCGCACAACGCTTTGGGTATGTCTTTCCAGTACAGAATCCCCCCGCCCTGGTGTTTCGAGCCAATGCATTCCGTCTTTCAACTTTAGTTTAAAATTAGCCCAAACAACAGAAATCAAATCCGATTCAGTAAACTTGTTTTCGCGCCTTTCGTTAAATGTGTAGGCTAACCATATAAATAATTTTAAACTGTTTAAAAATATTATATAAAATGTTCACCTAAATGTTATTAAATATAGGCTTTATCATTAAACATAAGATAAAATAAATACAATCAATTAAAAAACCTTAAAAAATAAAATTTTAAGATGTAACTTAATAATAGACTGTAATCTTGTAAATGTTGTAAATAAGTTGTGATATTATTAAACTTTCAAATCTTAATTAGTTCTTCATTCTCTTTAATTGTACTAACAATTTTATTAATGGTAAATTGCTGTAAAAAATTTAATAAACATAACTTGCTTTGAATTAATACAGTTTACTATTTTTTATAAAATCAATGTAATGTATCTTGAAATATTTATTAAAATTTTTGTGCTTTAATAGACTCAATACGTTTTGCTTCATATTCATCTGTTTTAAGTGTTATATTGTAAATATTACTGCTGGTAGTTTGTTTGTAAATCTGTTGGCATGGTTAGGCTATATTTTTCTAATGGAGTAATTGAAAATGTTGTGTTTTCGTAGTACATTTTATTAATACGCGAAGACAATAAAAAAAAAAACAGTAAATTCATAGGCACATTTAACTTCCTAAAACGTAAAATGTTAAGTGCAAACGCAATATTTTCAAAAATACATATCGATAGATAAACAAAACCTCAACATTTTTGTTAATACATATACTACACAGTACAACATTTATTACACTTGAGAGCAATTGGGCTTAAGCTATATCAAAATTACGGTGATCACGACTTGCTTTATCACAGTTACACATTATACAGTACCAGAAACTAGTTATGCAATTTAGTAGTCTAGATACAATATTCAAGTAGTCAAGATACAGTATTCAAGTTGTCTAGAACAATAATTCAGACATGTTTTAACTCGCTTTCCTTCTTCACAAAAATGAAAAAATGTCAAAAGTGTGAAAAGTATAAAATACAGTAATAGGCTAACAAAATTATATATTTTAAAGTCATTTTATCAAATGATTATTATTATATATATATATATATATATATATATATATATATATGTGTGTGTGTGTGTGTGTGTGTGTGTGTGTGTGTGTGTGAGAGAGAGAGAGAGAGAGAGAGAGAGAGTGTGTTGTGTTTAGCACTTTCACGTTCTCAATTTTAATCGATTCGACTCAAACTTTGTAGAGAAGTCGATTTTGGTAATAGTTTAGGCAATTTGTTACCCAGTAAAATCAGTTAAACAGTTTTAAAATGGCGGCTATACTCTATTCCATCAGTACCATAATTTCACATACAGTGTTTTATCGGTTGTACGAATTTCCATGTGAGGCATGATCAAACCGCAAAAACTAAAGAAAAATGTCTTCTTTCTTCCTGTCTCATTGTTTTGAGGTTATGAAAACATTAACTTAACTGGCTTAATTCCTGTTATTATTGTTTTTAAAGTTTTAGGCGTATATACATTTTATGTTAATTTTTAACTAGGTTAAAATTCAATATTATCAATACATTATTACTACTTAAACAAATAAATACGCTCGCCTATTTTTCGCAATACAAATAAAGAGTTAGTAGGCCTATCGTAAAAGTAATAATTTAATGGTATAGATATTCCTACCTAACCTAAAATATCACAGAAAATTTTGTGTGCGATTTTTGAAGCCGTATCAGTGTATAAAATAATAGCTTGTTTTAAAATGTTACTTTTAAATAAAATTTATTACAGTATTTTGAGTATGATTGATGAACTAATCTAATACTATATTTAGGAAAAGATTTCTTCGCTAAAACAATCTGAATGTGGTGGATTGTTTTGCGCTGACATTGTGCTACAGACTAGACACTGAGTAGGGCCTACAGGTGATCTGGTCACATCGCATGGAACGTGGCCAGCTCTCCCGGGCTCGCGTATCCTCGCTGTTACGCTGCTTTGTTCAACACAACTATTGTAATTTTGGCATTGTGCTTTTAAGTTTTGTAAATTATGTGCGTGATTGAACGTAATAGTGAAGCGTGTAGTTGTAAGTTGCAACAAAAAAATTATAAAAGAACTGAGTTAATTAAAAATTAATAATTTTAATTTTAAAAAAATGAACAATATAGGCCTATATATTTCTTTAAAGAAATATTGTTTTAATTTAATATTTAGGCTAAAACTATCAGAATAAAATACAGTAAAATGTTTCCATAGAGGCATTGAAGAGAACATTAATTTTCGTTGCTATAAAGAGATTTCCGCTATAGAGAGGGATCAACCAAAACGTGTATAAAATGTGTTTTTATTTGTAAAATGTATTACACACTATTTTTAATTTGAAATATTGAATGCAAAGGTTATTGAAATAAAGCTCAATGACGTATGGTCTTTAAAAATAATAGTTTTAAAATAATATTTTACAAATAAAATACTATAGTTTGAGAAAAATGTAATATTTTGTCAAAACTACTGCAGAACCTCTTCATCAATTCTTTCAAATTCTGACTCTTGAATTTTCTTGAAGTTATTCCTTTCCCCTCTCTTTATTTGTTTCACCCAACTTTGGGGTACACTAAATCAATCACTTTTTAATGTTCTGTGCCTTCCTCGTAGCCCAGTATTGCTTCATTCGTTGTGATCTTGCTTTTCTTTCTTAGTCAGAGATTTGGATCGTTCGCTTGGATTTGACTTTGCCTTGGAACCGTTGTTTCCTTGTCCTTGGCTATTGTTTTGGCTATTTTGTCCACGAACATAGTGTCAGTGATTTGTAGTTCTGTTATGTCTTTCTCTGTTTCTCTAAACCAAAGTGGTTTGGCTCTTTTATTGTGAAAGTAGTCAAATATTTTTTTGGTTAGTCTGTTTTTGTCCATTCGGAGGATGTGCCCATAAAAATCAATTCTCCTTTTTCTTATTGTGTCTGATAGTGTTTCAGTTTTTTGGTAAAGAGTTTCATTCCTGATGTGGGGTAATTGGTTGTTACGGAATTTGTGGCCTAAGATTTTTCGTAATATCTTTCTTTCTTTGATCTCCAGCCTTTCAAGTGGGCCCTGGGTTGTGAGAGATAATGTTTCAGCTTCATATAAGGCTTCTGGTTTAATTACCGTATGATAATGCCTTATCTTTGTATTCCAGGAGAGGGACTTCTTGTTGTATGTGTCTTAAGTAAGTTGGAAGGCTAATTCAACTTTATTTCTCCTAGATTCCATAGCTTTTTTCGCTAGGGCGTTCCAGCTGATCCATTCCCCAAGATATTTGAATTCTTTGACTATCTCAATGTATTGTTCTCCCACTTGAAGCCTTATTCCTTTCATTAAGATTTCCATTATTTTATTTTTCAATGTCGTGGTAACAGAAGTAATAAATTAAAATTTGGGCAAACATCCACTTGCTTCAAACCTTTCTTTAACTCACGCAAAACCTTTAATTCTAGCGATAAAATTTCCCGTTTAGACGCTATTATATTGTATTGTAAAAATACAAAAAAAAAAAGAAATAATAAGCACTGCTTTTAACACTCAAATGACGCGTTGGCATACTGAGAAATTGGGTAGAAGAGTAGAAAGTGTGCACGTGTTACACCGCTATAGAGAGTCCTGGAATTTTGTTGGCCACAGTAGAAAGTCACGATGTATATTTTCACTATAGGAATGGAAAACGACAAACTTATTTTGCTGTTAAAGAGATCTGCAATAAAGATTTTACTGTATCTGTAACAAAACGAAAATTTGAACTTATACTACAAAACATTGCAATAGGCAATTAGAAAATTTTGAAATAAAAAAAATATCAGGTTAGGTTTTCACGAAATGATCAAATATTTCCTCCATTCCCCCTGAGTGTTTTACTTATCAGTATTAAATAATAATGTTTTGATTATTGTACCTTTAGGCCTACTTGGATACATAAACATATGTAATATAAAAAATATTGCCAAATTAAAACAAAGCCTCACGAAAGTGAAGTTTTATTTGTACGGTATTTTCTTTGGATTAAAGTAAACTTTTAAAATCGTTAAGCACGCATGGTCTAATTTTATCCCACATTTTGTAAACATTGGAATCGCATAAAAACGCTCTCGTGTATAAAAATAGAACCAGTTGTTTTAGTTTAACAAACTTTGACGTTTACGTAAGAAGACCAGACATATTCGAGTAACTTTGGGCCGTTGCTTTGAACCCGTTTTGAATAATATCGGAAATGGAATAATAAAAACAAATTGAAGCACTCCTAAACCATCGAATATTTTTTTTTCCTTATTTTAAGGCGATAAGCACATTGAGGGTATTATTATCGCCTCCCTAAATGCAAGTGTGAGTGTAAAGTGTTAAAGACGTAAGTGTAGTGTTGTAAGTGTAAGTGATTGTTAGACTCGGGTACCGCGAGGGACGTCTACATTCTCTCAATAGGTGCAGCTAGTCTGCACCGCCCTGCGGGGCCATCGAATATAAACGGACTAGAAGTACAGCCGTGATCGATAAGTAGAAAGTAAAAAGTGATAGATATCAGGAGCTAAAGTTCAAATAGTTACACTATTTGCCGCTACGAACGCTGCAAACTGCAAGGACAGGGGCAAGACGTTGGATAAAATAGGCAGTACTATTATCTACTTAACTGTATTTGAACACTCTGCCGTAAGATGCCACCAGCAGTGAGCGCTCACGTGTCTTTCATAAGGGTTATAATTCCAGTGCATTATTTATATTCATTGCCAAAATACACCGAATAATAAACGTAGCATACTCATGGGAGGTTACTCGATCGCAGTTTAAGGCACGACAACGTGCTCTAGCCGTGAAAGAAAAGCCAAAAGTTCTAAAATACTTTCACACCTGTCACAAACACTGTCGAGTGCCAGGACAAGACGGTTACATCGTTTGCAACACTATTGTAGTATACGCGGAGCCTTTGTTTCAATTCGACCATTCGACATTTGGTTTCTGTATTTGTTTGTTACGCAGTTTTGGCCAAACGCATTGACCGATTGTTTGGAAATTTGGTACTAAAGTATCTTGCATAAAGCCTAAACGAAGTATGTGTAAAAAATTGTTCCATTCGCTTTCTTTCCGAGTTGGTGGCTTCTGAATTACACTAATGATTGTACGCAGTTTTTGCCAAACGCATTGACCGATTGTTTTTTAACTTGATACGAAGGTACTTTGTATTAAGCCTGAACGATGTATTTATACGATTTTCTCCCATTCACTTCTGTTTTAAAATGGCGTCCTTCGATTAACAATGACGATTGTACGCAGTTTTTGCCAAACGCATTGACCGATTGTTTTAAAATTGTGTACGAAGAAATCTTGTATAAAGCCAAAATACCTTATATGTAAGACTTTTTTACATTCACATTCACTTCCGTTTTACGATGGCGGCCTTTGAATTACGATGACGAGTGTACGCAGTTTTTGCCAAACGTATTTACCAATTTTTTTTTTTTTTTTTTTTTTTTTTTTTGGTACACATATATTTTGTATACAGCCCAAATAACTTATGTGTAAGATACTTCCCAATTTATTTCTATTTCAAGATGGCGGCCACTTATTTAGCGCTTACGAGTATATGCAGTTTTAGTCAAATGCGTTGACCGACCGTTTGATTTTTTTTTTTTAACGTCTGTCTATTGTGCACACTTGAGCTAATGCAGACGATGGGATGATTTATAGCGTATGAAAATGTCAAGCCCTGGCCGGGAATCGAACCCGGGTCCTCGGGGTGAAAGCCCAGTACGCTATCAACTAGGCCACCGAGGCGGCTTAAGCCCCGACCGATTTGATATTTAGTACGACGGTACCTTGTACAAAGCCCGTACGACATATGTGTAAGATTTTTTCCATTTACTTCCGTTTTAAGATGGCGGATTTTGATTTAACTTGAGAGTGTATTTGCTGGCTATTTCATGTAATACTGGCTGAACGGCGAGAACTGTTATACCGCTTCATAGAGAAAAAGCATAAAATGTCTAATAAAATTGACCAGTAGCATTTTCTAATTATACTGTTAACTGTTAAATTGATGGAAAATATTAACGAGCGCTGTCGTAGAGCACTCTGTTCTTTGAACTACCAGTAAATAGGTTTAACAAATCTCTTGCATTCGTTATTGGCCTTGTTCAATTCTACAGCATACATCAATTGACAAAAACAATCAACACTCGTTCTCAAGTGCCTAATTGGAAATTGGGTAGCCACTAAATGCGGAGCGGAGTTAAACCAGAAGCCGCCATATTGAAACCGAAGTGAATGGGAAAACATCTTACACATATGTCGTTCGGACTTTATACAGTTGACCACGGTTAGTAATCGAACTCGGTTATAGCGCTATTTTCATAATGCCCCCAATATTTTATATTAAGTGTACGTGTATTTTAGGCTCGGTTACAACGCTTTGTGAACTCGGATACAACACTGTCGTTACAGTCAAGCCGCTCAGTAAACGGCCTGCGCCAGAATTTCTCGCGCATGTAGGAGAATTCCCCTCCAGCTCCCTCAAACAGTTCAGTGACACAGAGTCTGCCAATCTGTTACTACTCAGCGATAGTGAAGGAAAAGAGGGAGCTATGGTGACAGAGTGGAGACATGACCTCTCAATCGCACATTTTTTCTCTCTGTCCCACTGGTGCTCTTAGCAGTTTTCTAAGCTGCTGACCTATAGTCACTCTCACTTAAATAAAATTTGTGTTCTATTTTTATAATAAAGTTGAGAATAGAAACGGACTTTTTCTTAGAATTTTGTTGTAGGATAACAAACAATGTAAATTGTGTCGTTCCCGTAAAAGCGTTCTCTCTGTCTGTCTGTCTGTCTGTCTCTCTCTCTCTCTCTCACACACACACACACACACACACACACACACACACACACACACACACACACACACACACACACACACACACACACACACACACTGTACGCCTTAGTGGGGGGGAAACCTCAACCTCACGAACCATCACAACAGTGTACGCACTGTGTTGCATGTATACATACCAGACTGTACAGTACTTATTTTATATTAGTTTTAACTAAAATATATTTCAAAATTATATAGTATGTGTAATAAATTGTAATTAAATAGACATTAATTATGTATACAGTACAAAGTATGCTTTCTTTCACTACATACTACAGTATTGCCGCTGTTTACAAACTTGTTTACTGTAAACTCGGTTACAACGCTATCTCGTTTACAGCGCTCATATACGTCAACCACGTTATATCCGAGGTCGACTGTACAAGATACTTTTGTAATAAATTTCAAAACAATGAGTCAATGCGTTTTGCCAAAACTGCGTACACTCGTCGTAGAAGCTGCTATCTTGAAAAAAAAGTGAATAGGGAAAAACTTACAAACACGCTTTTCGGATTTTATACAAGACACCTTTGGACCAAATTTCAAAACAATCGGTCATTTGTCCGGACAAAACTGTTTAAGATTAAGATTAAGATTAGAGATACTAGAGGATGGGATTATATAACACCGGGCACTGCGATCAGATGAACCTATATTGTGTAACTAAACCTCTTGAGTTAGTACTAAGTAGTAAAGCAGTACCTTAATAAGTTCCAACAGTCCACTGACTAGCTCGTCCTGTTGAAGGCCCCTAAGGTCCTGGAAACCAAAGACCCTTAGTCTCCTGCTCGAAAGAGTCTCACAATCATGAATCCTGCACCTCAGATCAAAGTGCCTTGTAATGAGTTGTGCTCCGCCTAAGATGTTACCGCCCATCTAAGTCCTCCATGAGGACTTTGTTTAAGAAGTACTTGCTACGGGAATGTCCATGAACTTTATTCCATCTTTCCTGGTATTGCTATTTTTTTCTCTCTCTAAAATATATATATATATATATATATATATATATATATATATATATATATATATATCTCTCTCTCTCTACTGTATAGTGGGGGGAACCTCAACCTTACGAACCCTCACAACAGTGTGCACTGTGTTGCATGTATACATACCAGACTGTACAGTACTTGTTTTATATTAGTTTAAACTAATATATAGTGGCCAAAGTAAATATATATATTGTTATTTTAAGGCGAAAAGCACATTGAGGCTATTATTGCCTCCCTAAATGTAAGTGTGAGTGTAAAGTGTTAAAGTCGTAAGTGTTGTGTTGTAAGTGTAAGTGTTTGTTAGACTAGGGGGCCGTCTCGGTGGCCTAGTTGATAACGTACTGGGCTTTCAACCTGAGGACCCGGGTTCGATTCCCGGCCAGGGCCTGGCATTTTCATACGCTATAAATCATCCCATCGTCTGCATTAGCCCAAGTGTGCACAATAGTCGGACGTTAAACAAAAAAAAAAGTTAGACTAGGGTACCGCGAGGGACGTCTAAATCCTCTCAATAGGTGCAGCTAGTCTGCACGCCCTGCGGGGAATCTACCTATTAATAGCAGATCCAGCCAATGACAGAGTAATCTCTAAAGCCGGCTCGGGTCCTATAAACACAGATACAAATCCCAGTTCAGCCAGTCGGTCCATTACTCACAACTCCCTTATGTCCAGGAAACCAGTGAAGAGTAACCCGATTACCCAGGGACAGAGCATTGAGGTTCTGCCAACACTCCCAGACCAGTTTGGACGAATTAGGACCTGAAGTGCCTTTAATTACTGTCTGACTATCGGTATAAATATATAATACGAGCCTGCATTAAGGTCTGTTTCAAATTTTCCCGAACACACTCATTAATGGCCAATCGACAAAACTGAGTAACAAACAAACACACACCAAACGACGAACGGTCATCAAACAATGTAAACAATAATAAAAAGAAGAACGTCAATATTCTATTACTAAACAACTTTTTTTTAACTCAATGTGCGCAGGTCCAAATATTTTAGCATACATTCGACTGGCCAAGTAACTAACCATTGTATAACTTATTTTTACGAGCAACAATGCACAACTGTTGAAGCATTGTTTAAACTCAGCTGTTGTAGCTTATATCCGATTTATGATCATATTCTGTTAGACGTAAATCTAAATTAGAGTAACCTATCTGTGTAATTAGGCCTAAATAGTATAGTAGTATAGCCTCTCTATAATATAGCCTGCAGTTGTGACATTCCAGGAACAATAAAATAGCTAGTAAGTCATATGTTCCGAGCCAACGATATAAATAAAGTTTGAGAGCCTATACAGTCTATGAATAGTCGCAGAATACAGTATGTCAAAACAAAGTTCAACAGCTGTAACTCCAGAGTGAGTCACGAGTCGCAAGCAATATAATAGGTTGCTTAAAGTATAACAGAATATTTGATTCTACTTTTTAAAAAAGCGGCAATAATACTGTCGTTAACATTATTTCTTAGGGTCTGTAAATTCAGATTTACAACACCAGAATTCCTAATATTTTCTCGCGCGAGAGTCTGTGTTAGTAAGCAAATAACAACCAACTGTTTGCACAGATTTGATGTTTTACTTCCTCTGGGTAGTTTTGGAAGTACGCCATTCAACAGGACATTAAAAGGATTACAAAAAAAGTATATTTGATATTTGTTATATATTGACAAAAAGATATATTGATATTTGTAGTTAAAATTTACTGTTATTGATTTATTTTGGTTAAAAAGTTTTAAACGTTCTCCATTAAAACGGGTTCACGTATGAAGTTGGTTATTTTTTCCAATTACGCCTCTATCAAATAAATAATAATGTTAAGTTTAAATTTTATTGTGTGTGTGCGTGTGTGTGTGTGTGTGTGTGCGTGCGCGTGCTGTGCATGTGGGTGTGTGCGTACGCGTGCATATGTGTTGTGTGCGTGTGTGGTGTGTGCGTGTGTGTGTGTGTGTGTGTGTGTGTGTGTGTGTGTGTGTGTGTCGTGTGTGTGTGTGTGTGTGTGTGTGTGTGTGTGTGTGTGCAAGTGTGTGTGTGTGTGTGTGTGTGTGTGTGTGTGTGTGTGTGTGTGCGTCCGTGTGTGCATGTATATATATATATATATATATATGTGTGTGTGTGTGTGTGTGTGTGCGCCGGCGCGCGTGCGTGCATGTGTGGTGCGTGCGTGCATGTGTTGAGTGTGTGTGCGTGTGTGTGTGAACGCGTGTGCGTGTGCGGTGTGTGTGTGTGGGGCGAAGGGTTAAAAGGAAATTACAAACGAAAGAATAATTTCGTAGCAAGACTTGTAAAAAATGAATGAAACGTTTAAAAAACCGTTGCCCCTTCAAATTGAAATAAAGCAACTCCAAGACGTTTCTGGACAAGTAGTTGCCTAACACTGTCTGAATGTTTGTTTACGGAAATAAGAGAGAAAACATCTTTGTTAGAGAAGCTATAAAGATGAAAGAAATGTACGGTTAATGTTATTGGTACGTTTAGTATAGCCGTATTTTAAGGTCGGCTAATTTGTCTGTCATGTTTCAAATAAATTTAGTTTTAACTTCCTCGTAACGCTATGTAGCCCAGTATGAAATCGCGCGTATTTGTACTAAAAATAATTTTAAGTGTATTGAAACTGAAAATAATCGTGCACGCACCTGTCTCGCTGACATTCTGGAGGAGAATTTCCAAAAATATTTTAATTTTTGTACGCGTTTTTTAAAATATAATTTCACCATCGTAACGAACATTAACATTGTATTTTAAACTTGAAAAATAAACAAATAAGAATATAAATAAACAATCCCGACTGCTTGTAACAAAAAAAGCTACGCCTTTTTAAATTTGAAATAGCCGCCATTTCGAAACGGTTGAACTGGTTTTGGGAAACGAATCTGTTCGAGGTATTACCAAAATCGATTTGTGTGCCAAGTTTGAATTACACCAAATGGCGAACAAGAGTATACACATACGCGCACATATTTTTAAATAGTCTATACATTTTTAACTGTCAAAATCAGTGTTGACTTCAAGGTCCCGTGTCATGGCCGTTCAAATTTCCAAATTTTCCATTTTCTGGCAATTTTTCAATTAAAATTTTTTAAAAAGGGTTAGAATACAATGATATAATGAATTCTTAAGTACCGGTACTATACATTTGATTCTATAAAATGTTTATAAGATATTGTTTATTTAATATTATAAAAAAAGTATTACAGACATAATAATAGCAGCAGACGGCTTATATATCCCTTTAAATGCTTCTCTACAGGCTTGCATCGGTGCACATTTCATAACGCCGGGCTTATGTTTAACCGTAATCATTCCTCCAATAGATAATCTTCCACTTGAAATTCTACAATAATATGTTCAATAATAAATTAGTGAAATATATTCGGACAGAATTCCTTGCAGACAGAAATAGAGACTGACCTTGTCTTCTTGCGCATCTTGAAGTTAAACGCCCTTCCTTAGTTCCTCCTAGCGCACAGACTACAAACATAAAATTGTTATCTTCCTGAGAACAAAGCAGCTTATTTCTGGCACCAACTGTACTGCTTCTAAAACTATATCACAAAGGCAGTGGATTCACATAACGGTTTCATTGTACGCACACCGTCTATTCCATCTTGTCTTACAAAATGAACAATTATTGTACGTTTGTAAACATCTTAAAAACGAATTTAGTACTTTTGACGAACCACTTTTATACAAAACGACAAAATAAGTTATTCACTAACAATTTCACATTGTAACTGTAGCTAAATATTTTCTTTGCTGTCTTGTTTTAAAAATCTGATATCGTATTCCTAATCAACATCAAATATCCTGTATAGATCAGCATTTAAAATTACATTACAAGTAATGTAATGCCTGACACATCGTCAAGTTCATTTTTTTATTTCCAATATAATTGAAAAATTAAAATGCCAATTTACGTAGATTTTAAAGGAAATAATTACGACTTTTTTTAATATTTAAAATGGCCGTCATTTTGAAACCGCCTAACAGATTTTGCTGGGTAATGAATTGTCCAAGTTACAAGTATTACCGAAGCGATTTTTGCGTTCGAGTTTGAATTAAATCATTCCAAAATTGCAAACATAAATGACCCCTTAAGAAGTAATCTAGAGGTCAGGATCGGCGCTCGTTTCAAGGTCTGAGTCTTACCATGATGGCCGCTCCAATAGTTCATTTTCCTACGGTAATCAGGATAAAACAAATCAAACATTACTATTGTGTAGGATTCATAAATATGCTTTGATGGTTTTAGGATATTATTTTATAGATTTGTTTTTAAATTAAAATGTACAATTTGTAAAACTGTTTTAATTTCTAATAGGTTACAAGGTTTTGTTGAATAATTGTTTAAATTGGAAATAGTTATCTACAGATGATTACGTACGACAGCTGTTAGGTTGTTACGTTAATTTTGAGGTTATGTTTGTTATTAATATTGAGTATTCGTATAATATTGATGCAAATGCACAGCTGCATATATAACCAGCAGTTTAGGAAAATAAATGCTATAGGTTAAGCAGCAGAATTGATCCGAAAAACAGCACGGGATATATTATAAATAAATGTATTTGAAAAATTATTTTAAAATATTTTCGAAATAAGTCTTATTTTATTTTGTCACGTTTGAGTTTTTCAGTGACCAATATGGTTTAAACCTAAACCAAGTGGTTAGGTCTATCAAGCAACATAAAGGTTTTCAAAAACTTTTTCCACTCATAACGTCTGTTCGTCTGTATATGTCAAATTTTAAAATAAGTGTTTGATGCACTTCTTCGAGATAGACTTCCTGAAACTTTGCTTACACCCTTAATCAGAAAACAGTACAACTGATTATAATTTTTATACGGGGAAGAGTGTTGTATAATGCTAGAGAACGGATGGTGCCTAAACTCTTCATTAAAATTTTAACAGACCATTAGTGTAATTCTTCATTGTATACAAACTCAGTGTTTACATCTCGTAATTTTTGAAAAAAATCTGGATAATTCTTTGATTAAATAAAATTACAAGTCAGTTCAATAATTGTATATAATATATTAAAATTTTTTTTAAAAGTATCTTATTAGAAACATTTATTGTACACTCAACAATCAGTCAAGCTAATTATAGCAACCTCGGTGGCCTAGTTTATAGCGTACTGGGCTTTCACCCCGAGGACCCGGGTTCGGTTCCCTGCTAGGACTTGGCATTTTCATACGCTATAAATCATCCCATCGTCTGCATTAGCACAAGTGTGCACAATAGTCGGACGTTAAACAACAACAAAAATCAATCTAATTATGTTTTTCAAAGTAGGTCGAGATTTTTGTTGTTGTTATTTTAAGGCGAAAAGCACATTGCGGCTATTATCGCCTCCCTAAATGTAAGAGTGAGTGTAAAGTGTGAAAGTCGTAAGTGTATTTATACGGAGTTTTAGATCAATCGGTCAAGCTGATTATTGATTATGTTTTTCAAAGTTTATCTAAATGTTTATGTGGAGTTTCAGTTCAGTCGGTAAAGGTGATTATGTTTTTTCAAAGTATGTCTCAATGTTTATATGGAGTTTCAGTTCAAAGTTTTTCAAAGTAGGTCTAAATTTTATACATTAAATGGAGTTTAGAAATAATCGGTCAAGCTGATTATGTTCTTTAAAATAGGTATAATTGTTAATATGGATCAGTTCAGTCAACTGTTTTTGAGATATGAATTACTTTTGTAAAAAAATATAATGGTGGATAGTTGGGTAACTATGGGTTTAGGGCCAGTTACATGTCCAATTGAATTTTGTTTCCTATTTTGATTTCCTAAATTACTGCACATCCTGTAAATAACATGAAACACCTGTATATCAGGAAAGCGATGGGTTTTTAAAAACCTGTTTTCACCGAGACGTACTTAAATTTTTGAAATATCGTATAATGCAGCCAATTTATCAATTTATTATTAATGTTTTATAATTACGTGGGTAATAGTGATTATATATTATAATTTTGATGTTAATGAATAAGGACATGCAGGGCAGGGTGTCATGGGAAGCAGGCCAAGTAATGACGTCATCAAGTATTGTGGAGAGGAACAGCTGTTGCTGCTGGCTACAGTTTGTCAAACAAAACACTGTTTTACAGTTCATCGGTAGATCAGCTGACTGCTGTGGTTCAACGGCCCACTGCCACATTGATACAAAGTACCGAGAAAGTGACCCGCATTGGTAACGTTTCGCTCGAGTCGCGTGCAAAATCCTATTAAAATACTCACAGAAGAATCGCATTCCATACAATGGAAAAACACTTTAAAATATATGTTCAATACTATTTTCTCACTGTTGATATAAATAGAAAGCTTCCGTATAGAAAAGAAATTATTCTGGGTTTTCAAGGAACAGTTTTGCACATTAGTTTTTATTATCAGGCTTTCATTGAAAAATGAGCTGTCATGTTAAGACCCTGACACGAGATCTTGAATGAACGCCTAAAGATCACATTAAACGCCTGTGAATCATATCTTGAGGAGGTTGTTTTAAAATTATACTTTCTCTCTCTTTCACACACACACACACACACACACACACACACACACACACACACACACACACACACACACACACACACACACACACACACACACACACACACACACACACACACACACACACACACACACACACACACACACACACACACACACACACATATATATATATATATATATATATATATATATATATATATATATATATATATATATATATATATATATATATATATATATATATATATATATATATATATATATATATATATATATATATATATATATATATATATATATATATATATATATATATATATATATATATATATATATATATATATATATATATATATATATATATATATATATTATATATATATTATTTTATATATATATATATATATATTTTTTTTTGTTATTTTGAGAAAAGCACATTGAGGCTATTATCACCTCCTAAATGTAAGTGTGAGTGTAAAGTGTAAAGTAGTAAGTGTAGTGTTGTAAGTATCAGTGTTTGTTAGACTCGGGTACCATGAGGGACGTCTAAATCCTCTCAATAGTTGCAGCTAGTCTACACCACCCTGCGGTATATATATATATATATATATATATATATATATATATATATATATATATATATATATATATATATATATATATATATATATATATATATATATATATATATATATATATATATATATATATATATATATATATATATATATATATATGTAGAGAAAAGAGAGAGAGTAAAAGAGCTCTCTATAAAGATACAAATTGTATGTATACATATAATTTTAGGTCTATTATTTCAAATAAATGCTGAAATGTAAAATCGACGTTTGAAAATATATTCATGAAATTAACGTAAATTTATAGACTAAAAAACAAGCTTTAATTTGTGTATCTGGAATGTCTGTACAATAACGTCCTAAAGTCAGGCGTTTTCTATCGTGGGCCAGACTATAATGGAGAACATATTTACGTACAAAACAGACCTCTTTGAGTAGGCCTATATAACTTTTGAAGTATAATGAGTATAACCAAGTTAATGAAACATTAGAAGTCTTTAAATATTTGAGTGACATCACATGTAGGCCTATTACTTTTGTAAAAACCAGGATATGTTTTATTTTGTTGTGACGAAAACCGAGTTATCAAAGTTATTAAATTAACGTGAATTGAATAATATTGGCACTAAAACATTTAATCACCTGATACATCAAATCACTTAAATTAATTGCTAGTCGTGGTTCTATTATTTAAATAATAATCTTTTAACAAATTTGTATTTTAATTATTTCCAATACACAGAATTTTATAATTTTGTTCTTATAAAAATTGTCTTAAGATGTCAAACAAAATCAGTACAAAAGCATTAGAATGGCCTAATCTCGTCGAGGAGCCAACATCCGTGGTCGTGAATTGATTTGTTCCCTCATTCACTCTAATAGAGTTATAAGCCGCGCGGCTTGTGACGTCAGCGTGAAGACCACTTGTGGAGGTGGAGGCCGTCTAGCCGCCACTCTACACCACAGCCGTAGTCAGTCTATATCGGCCGTCCTCCGTTCAACGTCTCGGATCACGTAAGCTATGCACAGTGTACTGTCACTGGAACTCGTATAAATAGATTTTAAACTTTTCGACGACAGTGTTTTATTTCTTGCAGAGTATTTTTAGTTTTCCGAGAAGACTTCGGCTGCCCGATCTAGTGTCCAGTAGTGGTTAAGTGTTGCAAATGTTCAGTTCGATATTTCACTAGTCAAAGTTGTGTTTCTCGTTTTTCTGTTTAACAATTTCGATTACTTCACCGAACGTTATTGTTATATTTTTTTGTTTTAACCAAAACATTGATATGATATATTAGGCCATATAAAACCCAAGTAAAATGTTTAGTTTTTTCAAACGCAGTAAATCTAAGGACGATAGTGATAAGAAAGATAAAAACGCAAAGGATAAATCTGCAAATTCGCCTTTTAGTAAACGCCACGAACCTTCGAAAGTCGGTAATAATTCAAAACAAGCACAAACAGTTCCAGTAGTAGAGATCGTTTCACAACCTAAACCGTGTGATTTCAGTTTTCCTACCGGTAGCACCAGCACTAAAGTCGACAAAACAAATGAAGTTACACCAAACACAACACAAACGAATTCAGAGAACGGACACACTGAAAACACAAACAAAATAGAACCGTTAGACAACAAAGGGACAAATATTTTCAACACAAAATGTAACGGTCTAAGTGAATTCAACAACAACACTTTAGAAGATAAAAAAGATACTGCGGTACACGAACATAAAAACGAATTTGTTGTTAAGGCGCCGTACCTTTCGCGGGAAGAATTTTTCAAATCCAGCATGCCTATGTCGCCCAAAAGTACAGGAAATTCTGAAGGGACAGACGTTAGTGCAGATCAAAATTTAGAAAATAAAACGAAAAGTAATTTTTTTAATTTTCCTACAGATGTTAGTGTAAATTGTGATTCCAAAGAAGGTGTTAAGTGTAAAAGTGAAGAAGAAGAAACTCCAACGGAAACGGAAGTGGTTTTCAAAACAGCTCCAAACACGCCGGTTTTAGCGAAACATTTGACTTTGTCAGTGTCAAACGACAACATTTTCATCGACGACGATATTTTTTGCGAAAGTCTTACAAAAAACAGTTCAGAAAAAGAAATTTACTTAAACAAAGACATTTCGGAAAACGAATCGCCCGAAACAGTAGATCCGCCTTTAGGCTTGGACTTCGACCTGCCCAATGCGGATAGCGAGTCCGACGACGATACAGCATCCACCGTACTGGAAAATCCAGAACTAGAAAAACCAACAGAACAAGAATCTTCAACCGCAGAAGAACAAGGAGAAACAACGGCGTCCAACGTGGATAAGTCGAGGTCAGCAGAGTTGCCTCCGTACCCAGGAGAACTCTACGACATCGCTGAAGAGTCGACGTCCGAGGATGAAGAGGAAGAGGACGAAGACTCGGATTCCGTTCCTGTACCTTCCGAAAGTAAAATGACTTACAAATCGACGATAGAAGAACAACTGCCAGAAGACATAACCAAGTAAGATTTGACACTCGATGCTTTCTAACGTAATGCTTTATTTAAATTTGCTTCTTGCCTATTTTTAACTTTTCAGCTATTGTTATTTTTCTCTTTCTGCTTTCATCTTGTGACAGAGTGTTATATGACGACCTAGTGACCCATAAATTAAAATTATTCTGCTAAAAAAAACTAACAAAACGACTTACCTGAATTTCTTTTCACTCTTTTTACTTTTTCTATTTTTAGGGTTTATTTTTAATAAATTAAATTTTCAAAAATGTGAAACTTAAACGTATGTTCTTAATAATTAAACAAATTATTGTTAATGTACAAAAACAAGTTTGTATTAGATTTAATTTTGAAATCCTCCGTTGATTTCTACTTGTTTTAATTGCTATCTACTCATATAAAATGTGTTTTACGATTTGATTCATTTTTTTCTGACAAAAACAAACAGTGACAATAACAAAAAGACAAATAACAAACACACGCAGTTGTCCCTGAAACGTGATAAAATCGAATTCCTAAAGTAATTTTTAATCGTACACTTTTTTGGTAATTCTGATTGGCCAGCACACAATTTAGTGTAGAAACGGTTTTGTTGGCTGTAATTGTGACCTGCGTGACTTGTATCACACAGCCATTTTTCGTTTATTATGTTTACATAAGCCTACGTATATCTCGTAACGTCATTTATTATTCTATATACAAAAATGATGGCAAGTGGTCCTAATAAAAAAAAAAATAATTACATGAATATGGCATCATTAAGTACCACATTTAAAGCAACCCTATTATAACCAACATTTAAACTTAAGAGGTGATATATTAGGCCATATAAAATCCAAATAAAATGTTTAGTTTTTTTAAATTCAGAAAATTTAAGGACGATAGTGATAAGAAAGATAAAAACGCAAAGGATAAATCTGCAAATTCTCCTTTTAGTAAACGCCACGAACCTTCGAAAGTCGAAAGTTCAGTGTGATAAAATTAATTTGTTTTACAATTCCAAATTTTGATTGTGCTACTCGAATTACAGTTATTTTACAGTGCAAAATAGAAAAATGTAATAACAATGTCCAAAGATACAGTCAATATAGACTGTATAATTATTTTAGTTTAGCAAATTTTTGTGTATTTTATTAGACAAATAAGAATTTTTTCCTTAATATTTGTCTAAAGTAATCGCACCTATTTTCCTAATTCAATTTTCGCTTGTTTTCTTACAGACTTTTATAGATTATAGAAGTACAGATTTGAAACAAATTTACATCTCTAAAAACAACAAAAAATTGAAGGACGAAATATACGTTTCTTAAACGTATTTGGTTAAAATTGCATGCAATTAAATTTTTCACATTTCTGTACGTAATTCATTGTTAAACGTTGTAATTCAACGTTTTACGGTAATAACTTGTAATCAACATAAAGGTACAGTCATTTCCAAGTACACTCAAGGAAAAAACAACTGCAAAAGTGGCCAGAATTAGTGACAGCAACTATTAGTATACTTTACTCTTTTAGAAAAGCATTACTAGTAGTTATTCTAAAACAAGATAGGTTAGGTACAATTAAGTTGAAGACATAATTATGTACATGGTTTTACTTTTTAAAGACAATTTTCTAAGTAATTAACTAATTCCATCGGAGAGTGTTAATGGAACAGCCATCGTAGTAAAAACAAGGTAAATTGTTTTAACCATAAATACCCCAAAACAGTGAAATGAGATACATGAACTCTTACTACATAATTACCGACCATGTTGTCAATTAAAATAATTAATTATAATAATCGCTTTAGTTGTTTATATTTCCAAATGCATTAATAATTAAAATGCCAGTACGTTATTTGTAAGTTATTGAAAACGATTGTTGCGAAGAACATAACTCGAAAAAAATTATCGGAGCAACAGCTGTGTGAAAAATCAGCTGTTTAAATGAATATTACTTATTCAATACTATTGATGCACCATAGAAAAACAATTTTCCATTGCCGTATTAGACCTTTTATTTTTTTATTTTATTGAACAGATGTTAATTTACATTGTAAACGATTACAATAAATAAAACCTCATATTTTTATTCATAGTAAACAGTTAATTGCAATGCACATAAGCTCATTTGAAATTATTCACCATGAACTATTAATTGAAATACACATAACCTGAATTCAATGCATTGTAAACAATCTATTGCAATAAACATAACCTCATTTCAAGTTATTCCTGGTAAAGATTTAATTTCTGTAAACACAGCCTCAATGTTAATAGTATCGAAGTAACAACCGTGTTGCAAAATGAGTTGTTCATGTGAACATAACCTCAAACTCCGCATCGCTATAGTGAAACAACTTTTTCATTAAGTTATAGACCTAATGTTCTTGTATTTTGTAAAAAAAAAATAACGCAAAATTTATTTCCGAAGTGATAATTTCACGGGGAAAGAACGAGTGTGGTCTTACCGCGTGGTAGGTTCAATAATTAATTTTTCAATGGAAATTCGTCAGTAACAGAAAAGTTTCTTAAAAAGTACGTACATAAAGAGTGTTCAAGAAATATATGAACGCCTTTGTATATTTTGTTTCATTACAGATAGGAACGTGATATAAACAAACATTTTACAGAAATTAACATCGAATAGAATGAGACGGAGTCAGGTTTAATGAGTTAGTTTCAAAAAATCAATAAAATATTCAAATCTAATATCTATAAAAAATATATTATTAAACTATACAGTAGTATAAATAACCCTAGAAGACTTGCCGATGTGGATCTGGGAACATAGGAAACTGGAGTTGCACTTAATCCCGTCGAATCCACCAGCGGTGAATCGCTGCAGACTGTGGCTGTGTGACCGCACCAACCTGCGACAGAATAAATGAGAGATGGGGTCAAACACCTCAAAATCGGTAAAATCGTCTAAAAACATTTATCGGGAGCTCAAAGGTGCAAAATGAGAAGACAAAGGGTCTTCCAGTGAAATCTTAAAACAAATAACCTATCAGGAACAAGCCATGGGGGCGAGAAATGTAAGGGAGAGTTCAGAAGTCAATGACAACTGTTACAGTTCCTCAAACCCAAGGAGATTTGGATCCGATCCCAGAGGCAGAGCAAGGGAACATCCCGTTACAGTGAAGGCGCTGGTGGGAAATGTTCTCCATGACAGGAGCGCTGTCAGCCAGAAATGTTCTGGAAGTTGTTGAGATGGCCGTAGTGCCGTGAAAATTTCCCAGAGACTGTGTTATCTAAAGAACAACCTGAGGAGATCCAGGATATTATCCTAGGGGAGGTTCTATCCTTTGAGAAAGAGGAATCTACATCCAAGCTCCATAATGCCTCTCATTAAAGTTCCTTGGGCTCTTTTGATAATTTACGCATACGTCAGGGCCATGAAGTGGCTTTCGGACAAAGTCCTTCGTATTAGTGGAAGGCATAGAGTTAAATGTTGGTCTAGGGCTGTGTTCCAGATAGCGAAGGTGATGGTCTGGATCCTGTAACTCCTTAGTAAGCTTCCATCAGATCAAGTTCCTAGCCAAAGAAAAACTCAAGAAATCATGAGTGAGTGAGGATGGCCATGAACAGGATAGAATGTACCACGGAGAAACCATGTATAGGTTATGCAGGAAGGAGGAGGGAACTGTATGCCACATAATCTATGATTGTGAAACTCTTGCCAGAAGGAGGCAAAGGCTTAAAGAACCCCGGCTGTGGTCTCATCGAGGACACAAATCTACTGAACTAAAATCCAAAAGGCATAGTTTCACAAACCACTTAACCTTTTATAACAAATATAATCTAATAGTAGTACAAACACTTTTGTGCTTTGGTAAAACAGTAATAATAGATTACATACTGTTTTTAATAAGTTAAAATTTTTGTTTTAGTACTTAGTAATTTAATGAGAAAATGGCAGAAATCGTATATTGAAGTAAAATATTAACGTTCAAGCTTAGGCTACTTTAAAAAAATCAAACTAAATTCTTATTCCACAAACCATCCTGAAACTTTTCCTCACATTCAAAACCATTTTCTAATGATTCGTGAACTAAAAAAATTAATTTACATTGAATTTTTTTCTTCGAAAAGCATAATTTTGACTTTTTTATGATTTCGATATTTTCTTTGCAATCAGTTATCAAAGATAATGTATTTTTTTAATAACACATTAAAACAATATAAAGCTATTTAAAAATTATATTGTTATAGTTTCGTAAGAAAAAAAATTATATTTTATGAATTCTCGAAATATCTTAATATCGCGTCATCTTAATTACAATTCATCCTTTAAATATAAAGATCAGTTTCTACAAAATTCAGTTTGTCCCATAGTTTCTAGTAAGAAACATCTTCGGTGTTCATAATTTTTGTACGATTTTTCAAACTTGTGAAAAAATAAATTTTTTTTCAATTTGGTTCAATAACCACAAAATCCGTTCATCTTTTTCTGAATTATCCCCTTTAATTTATGCCGATTTTAAAGCTGATTAAGATGGCGAAATTATAATTTTAAAAAATGTAAGATAAAAAGTATAATTTTTTGGGAGACCTTGAGATGTAGCATTTTTTAAACAAACAACAGCATTTTACTGAATAACGAACTTGTCCAAGATACCAACATCTTGTCCCCATTAACATTATTACTAATTTTTTGCAGAGTTTTATTTTCGTGTCGGCCTATCGAAATGTTTGTTTACGCGACGTTTTTTAATATTGGAAATTCGCTTCAATCACGCCAGGAAACCAGCTGCTTGCTGCGATTTTGTTTTATTATAATGTTGTTCGAAAAACAATTCATTAAAAAGGAAACTTTGCTTTAAAAAAAAGTTTATTAATTGTTTATTCTGCTTATTATATTAGTAGAATATTCAATATATATTATGTATATCTGAACCAAAATAATAGAGCCTAGGCTATATTATTATGAATAGTCCTATATTTAAGTCCATATTAATAAAGATTTAATATTTTTAATTAAATCTAAATGCAATGAAATATATTAATATAGTATATACATAAAATGTAACGAAATATATCGAAGTATGTAAAATACTTTTATCGAAATATATCAATATTTAGGCAATCGAAATATTTTGAGGTAGGTACAGTACATCAAATGTAAATCAAAACACAAAAATGAGTAGAAGAAACCTTGTGGTTGTAACTTCGCCTTTATAAGTACGATAAATAAATAATTTTAAACAATATATTTAAACGTATCGAAACATATCAAAATGTATTAGAAATATATCGAAATATCGAAGTATTATATTATTATACTGTCACTTTAATCACTTATTAACTTGGAATCAATGACCGATAGTCAGTACAAGAAAAGCATAAAAAACAAGTGTTCGTAAATGCAAGTTTTGGTTTATTCCGACAAAGTGCGGTTTCCGGTAAATGCAGCTGGACACGATAACAGAACATTAACAAACACGATAACCAACATTGTTGGCAGGTGGCCAAAATTTAATAGAGTGACCTGAAGTGGTAATTAAAAATAGAAAAATAAAATGATTTTAAAATTAGAATCTGTAAAAATACGACTTTTGTTAGTGAATTTCCATTGGAAAATGAGAATGTGTGTGTGTGTGTGTGTGTTGATGTGTGCGCGCGCATCAAATTGCTTTTTTATTCATATACCACACTTTAACATTTTTACACACACACACACACACACACACACACACACACATCACTTTTGTTTTCTTGACCAAATGTGTTACAATCTTTTTTTTACTTGGACTTGAACATTATTGAACATAAAACGAACTAGAAGTACAACCACCATTATAAAAAGCTTACTCGATATCATCGGCTAAAGTCCAAGTAATTGGACCATCTGCCGCTACGAACGCTGTCAGCTGTAAGGACAGAGGATAGAAGACGTTTGAGGTTAAAATGAGTTTTCGGAACTTTGGTCAGCTTTGGCAATTTTTTAACAAAACGCTTTCTTCTTCTTTTCCCTATTTGGGGTACGCTGAATTAATCATTTCTTGCGCGCTGTACTTTTCTTTGTTCCCAGTAGCTCTTCATTCTTTCTGATCTTCTTTTCCTCTCCTCTTCTGAAATGATAGGTTTAGGTTTTATTTTGGTTTTATCTTGGAATCTTATTCTTTCGTCTTTGGTAATTATCTTAGCAGTTTGGTCAAGCAGTGAATTTTCTGTTATTTTTAATTCTATTAGGTCTTTTTCAATCTCTTTAAACCAGTTCGGTTTTGTTTTACGATTATAACAAAACACTTTATTATATGCCCAATATTAATAATCCAAATATAAAAGTGTGAAAACAACGGGGAGTTAGAAAAAAAATGAAAATAAAAGTAACAAACTTAACCTCAAAATAACTACCGCGCGAAAGTAGGAAACGTTTTTTCTTTTTGAAAACTATTTTAAAAGTGTATTACTAACGATAAAAAGAATATATATTAGGCCTACTTCATTATTCTGTAACTCGGCTCCATTATTGGGTATTTAACTCAGTTGTTGATTATATAACTATTATTCCGTAGAAGTTACTAACGTGTTACTGCGGCAAATTTAAAGCTGCTGCTGTTTTGTAAAAATTTTCGACAGAATATAGTTCCGTAATAATAGGCTAAAAATCGTAATTTATCGTAATAAATTTAATATTCCATAGGTTAAAATCTGTCAACGAATTAATATAGCACATAATAAAACCAAAAATGTTGTTAAAATCATTACTTTTGTAAAAGTTCCGAAAAGTAAGAAATACTCGTTTGAGAAAATAAATAAGACAGTACTATATATATATATATATATATATATATATATATATATATATATATATATATATATATAGTAAATTATTTGCAGTGTTGATCACTACGCCGCAAGATGCCACCAGTAGCTATCGCTTACTCTCATAAGGATTATCATTCTAGTACGTTTGTAGTAATTGACTTAAACTAGCCTACTGCATTTACAAACAAATATCAAGATTAAAATGTTTTCCGAATTAAAGAAAATTTTGGCTAACCTAACCTGACATGGCTCTATGTGGAATACAGATTTGTGCAGTTGAGTGATAAAAATTGCATTTTATCTAAATAAAACTATTACTTTACGCTAACAATTCAACTGTCAAGTGCATATCTTGTACGTGACAATCACCGATCAAAAAATCGCTACGGCGTCACTTTTCGAGTCCAAGAAATCTTTTAACCTAGTATTCAGGGAAACGTTTATTGTTCAATAAAACAACCTCGGGTATCGTTTGTCACGCTAATATTCACTGCAACAATACCGTTACCTTTAAACAGATGTTCATGCGAAAACATGTTCCTAAATAAGAAACCTAATACCATATAACGGTGAATGTAATCCATTTACAGCCCGACCGAGGTAATTGATTTGCTTCCACGAAACCTACGTATTTCCATAACGACTGCAACGAAATGATGATAGCTCGTGTATTATCGTTCATAGAGGGCGTTGATATCGCACGTAGGTGTTTTAAAACTAGTCGGTTGTGTTGTAGGAAGCAACTAAAACAGGTGGGCGTGGCCTTGAGTCACGAGTGACTCTGTGATTCTGAGTCACTGTCACCGTTACCTTCGCTATCTCTACTCTACACTCATACTGTGATTCATGCACTCGTACGTGATTACATCGCTCCTGGTATTTAGTTAGTGTTACAAAGAAACACCCAAATCCAGAGGTTTCGTGCAAGCGTCTACGTCAAAAAAAGTAACGTTTCTAAAGTTGGCATTTAAAAATTGGATTGATTTTCAAGCTACTAAAAGTACGTATCTTAATAATATATTATTACTTTATTTTTTAAACATTAAGTAAAATTATAGAAGGCTACACTGTTATAGTAGTGGGCAAGAAAAAAAAGTATTACAAAATTGAGTTTTTACATAACATTACCGTTTTATTTAACACAATGTTTCTGAATATTGATACACGTAGATATCACTTTTAGGCCTGATGGCCACCAAATAAGGAGTGGAGTTGCACTGAACGGAGCGGATTACGCATTCAAAACCTAACCTAAGTTTTTAATGCAAGTGCGTAACTGTGCTGAGCGGAGTCAAGCGGCGTCGTTGGGTTCAGCTCTGCGTAGCTTCGACTCTATCGAGGTTCGGTTTTGGCCATGACTACTTCCCCCGTCACGCTGACCACGCCTCCAAACTTATTATTTCTCGTTACCTAGGTTACCGTTTGCCTAGGTTAAGCTTTTAAACAGAATAGTTTCTTAAGATCCGTTACAGTAGGCCTAAAAGATAAAAACGTGTTCTTTAAACTGACTGAATTCCGCTTCCGGTTGTCGTTCATCTTCATTCCACTTCGCTCGGCTCAGCTTAGAACAACTTCATTCAGCATCTGGTCGCAGCTCGGCCTAAATGAAAACCATCAACAATAACCTTCACTAAACCTGATTTAAGCAATTTTATAATACAGTGACTACTTTGATGTCTTCATTTTTCATTTCATGCTTTCATATTCATGGAAATGTAATATCGCAATATGTTATTCTGCTACTCATTGCTTTACAACTTTACGGGATAAGTATTTAGTAACGTGCAGGTTAAATAGGGAAATCAACAGTATTTGCTTTTGGTAATACTGTGGAGAGGTGCTTGCCTGTAAAATAATTTGCCGGTAGAACTCTAGGAGGTCCAAACATTGTTGCCAGAAACTGTTTTACTAACAGAATTGAATGTATAAAGGAGTCGGAACAAAATAAGGAGACAAAAGAGACGGGCAGGTTAGAATCAGCCGGTTACAATCAGTAGCCCTATTAGCTATAACGAAGCGTTATTGTATAACAATTGTGAACTTATGCTAACTTAATCTATCGTTCTTTCTGATGATGAAACATTTCACAAAATATTTTGCACGCTCATGATATTTTACGAAGATACAAAAAAATGTCGGGAAAACAAAAAACAGTATAGTGTTTAATGATGAAACATGTGTTTTTCGCTGCGACAAATTGTCATCGTAAAAAATTCAAAACAGTTTAGTAAGTCGTTTCTAAAAATAAAAACACTTTTTTTATTTCCCTAACGAAAAAACAAATTTGTAGGTTCGTTGTTTTTTATATTTGTATTAAGCCAACAGGTATTTATGCAGTGAGGGTTTTTTCCAAATAGTGATTTTTGAATATTTTTTTCTTTTAGTACATACGTTCTTATCCAATAAACACTTATTCACTCGCGGAAAGTGTATTTTTTTAAAGATTACTTACGACTTTAGGCTGTTTTTTACAGAACTATGTTGTGACGTCATTGCTGTTTACATTGCATGAAACGTGCTGGATTTCCCATCGACTTACTGCCCATGCGTGTCATCATCTACTATACTGACTTACTGCTCATGCGCGTTATCACATTCTAGTAGGAATTACTTAATACGTAGAACTTTGTTCGTTCTTGTAGTGAAAACATTGTTAACATTACGTCCTGTTAATTAAATAAGATTTTCACTCAACAACCGTGTCAGCTATCCTCATAGAGTATTTTTTTGAATTAAGTTTTTTTTATTGTTTTAACGATTAAAAAACAGATTACCTCCTTTCGCGCGTTAGCAATTTTGAGGGGAGTCTCGGCGGTCGAATTGGCTAAAGCATCGGTCAGTCTCTTGCGTCACTCAACTGCGCACCTAAAGGTTCTTAGTTCGAGCCGCAGTTGCTCCCGTTGCTTATCTCTTACCGTTATCACTGATCCCTCGTTCTCATTAGTCTAACTGGCATAATGAATGAACATTAAAAAATAACAAAAAAAAGCAATTTTGAGGTTATGTGGGCTATACTTTTGATTTTATTCGTACTTCCTGTACTTTCCGCGCTTTTATATCTTGGATTATTGCTTTTGGACATGTAAACGGAAACAGTTGCTGGTGATAAATGAATAGTTAATAGTCACTAAAATTATTTAACGCGCGCGCGCGCACACACACACACACACACATATATATATATATATATATATATATATATATATATATAAGTTAACTTCTAACACATTATTCAAAATGGCGGTCCTAATTTTTTTAAGCATATGAAATCAATACTTTTTATTTTTAAGTTTTAACGTTACTTTTAAGAAGTAAGCTTTTGCCGTTTGCAAATAAAGCAAAGTACTTCATTTAGTGAATTTAATAAATCACTGTCTAATATATTTTCCTGTACATGTGGATTAAGTCATTTATCAGAAATTGCATCGTAAATAAAAGGTAATTATTGTGAAATACACGAAAAATTACCAGCTCTGGTAGACTATGAGTATGGTAGAAATATGCGAGAATACCAACTGTAGTTCATCGATTTTTGTGCCAACTTTAAATCACATCAGTCAAAAAATGCGAAGTATAGAGTGGTACACAATATGTGCAATTTGAGTAACCCTTAAAAAGTACTAGAGGCCAGGATCGATGTTCATTTTTAGGTACAAAATCTTTACCATGATGGTGGTTCCAACAGCTCTTTTTTCAATTGATGTTCACTAATAACCGAAAACAATAGGCTAGGTCGTGTTGATAATTACAACTCCAAAATTTACTCACGAACTAAAACTAAACTATATAATTTTTTAATTACGGCAATAAGAACGAAATTAAATTATCTGATTTAATTATTAATCAGTTATCATGCTGTAGGCTAAACGTTTAAAAGTTGAACATTGTAGACAATTACTAAGATACATTATTTGTCGAAAAAATTAAAAACATGTAATATAATTTCTATTACCTTTTTTAACATCTAGGCTATACATAAGTTATGTTATAAATTTCGCCAATCCGAAGAATAAAGTGTTAAAAGTAAAATTTTTTTAACGTTAAAAAAGAAATAAAATGTATTTTTTGTGTTGTAAATGCTTTTCAAAATTATCAGCTATTCAGACATTCGATTTTGTTAAATTCAAAACGAAATTTAAAAATTGTGTTTATTAACGCTTAGAATTGGTTTCAAAACAACATTCGAAATATCGTCTCCCATGAAATTTGTAAGCACGTTTTACGGGAGAAAGGTACAATCTATTGACTGTACCAACACTGAACCAAACACTGCTTGGAATGTAACCCTATTGTTTTACAGCACTGTTGCTCAAAAATTGCGAGGAATAGACGTAAATTATAGACGTAAAAATTATAACTTTTCACAGCTATGTACCGATTGTTTCGAGTGTGATATCATATTTAAAGGAAATTTTGGGCTGAATACAAATATGCCACTGGAATGAAAGAACTTAGGATTTTTAGTACTAAAAGGACAAAAGCATGAATTTTTTTTTTTTTTTTTTTTGCTTCAGTCTGAATAGGACATTCAGGGTATCAAATATATCGATTAAGTTAAGCTGCATCCGAATATGTCACTTGAATTATATATTTTTTTACATGTATATATATACATTTACATTAAATGTGTATATATATACATGTATATATATATATATATATATATATATATATATATATATATATATATATATATATATATATAATAATGTTTTAGGGCTGGTTGTGATATTGGATTTTGCTCGTCATGTGATGCAAGTGCACAAATTTATATTGGTAGTTATAGTGAAAAGCAGCTGATAGGCTATAATAAGTTTCAGATTATGTTAAAAACTGGCCATGTTATTTTGTCGTGTTTTCGAAAAAATATCGTAATTAAAATAAAAAGGAAGAGAAAATATGATACATGATTTTTATTTATTTTATTTAGGGCTTTTAATGAGCTGAAACCCTTAAATTTTGGATTTTTGGCTTAAATATGAATAGGTTAGGTAAGGTATCAAATAAATATGATATTCCTCACTGAAAGTCTTTGAAATTGTACCTTTTTAGTTGTGAGGCTTTTGAAGGATTATAGCACTTCTACGAAGGATATAATATGACATGTAAATACACAAATTTCATAAAATTTCATGTTGAAGTGTTATTTCTAGTAACAGCTTAAAATTATATTCAAAATGCATATAGCAAATACTCGTATCTTATACATTTTTGAAGTTAACTAGATATTTTGTAACATCAAGAAATATGGTGGATTGACGAATCCGTAAATATTTTTCTGGACATTTTTGTTTCTTTTGGTGAGTAGAATAGAACAATATACGTCGCACTAAAGTCTACGTCTCTTCAGCCTTTACAAGTAACAGCTGTTCGTGATCTCTTTTTTCTAACCTTGAAACTGCACCATGTTGGCTATATTTAACTTGTGCTAAACTCCTTGTCGTCTTCTCTGACAATCTGGAACAAACCGGGCTGTGAGAGATTGACTCCTTCGTTGCAACATCGTGTCTTTTAACGTTTCAAAACTATTGATGGATTGAGAGATCTTGGCACGGCCCCTAGAGACGTTCCCATTCACAATATTTACCCGATTCCTAATAACATTATCGGATACTGTTTCTTTTAAAATTATAAAAATCGCGGTTGTTTCGCTAACATGATGGAAGCGAATGCAAAAAGTGTTTTTTGTGTTACCCTCTTTTTCGAATTCTGATTTTACCGTCATTAAAGTCTGCATTATTAGCATTTTAAAATTACATATCGCATAGAACCCTGAGCGCCGTCACGTTAAATGTCTTAATTTCAACGGATTTTTCAATTTTTGCAGTTTTTAACGCTGATTACGATCAGCAGATTTTCAAAAGTATTTATTACAAAAACGCTATGAATTTTCAAATTTGATATGCCGCCATTTTGAAACTGCTTGCCAGTATCGTTCAAACCTGGATTATTTTCAATGTGAGAAAGTTTGTGCAATATTTTTGCACCAAACCACACTTAAGATCTAGAATCAAAAAAAGTAGGCTCTGAAAGTATCAGGTAGTGGATTGGATTAAAAACTATCACCTGGTTTTGATTAGATAAAACATTACATTTGAAAATATATTAATGAATTTGAATGTAAGTCTTTAATTACTTGAGTAATGACTTTTATATTCAATTGCCGGTACCAGCATTGCAATAAAATCTGAAATAATGAATTACAATAATTCTCTTTTTGTTTCTAAATTATAATAGTTTCAAAAAAAGACGCAAGATAACGTCAGATGTAAATTTTCGGTTAAATATTTAATTAAAAAAAAATTAAAGTTCGGCTTTCTTCTGTGCATTTACGTTAACATTTTCAGATCTCCGTGTCTATGCCATACTTACACGCACAAACTTTTAATAATATACACAACCGATTGCAAAATTAGTTATATCGTCTTAAATCTGCTTACCTTCCTTTTTACTTCAACAAGTGTGTTAACCTTGTTAGCAAAATAACATGTTTTCGAATTGAGACTACAGCAGACAGGTCCGAAAACATTTAATTTACCTGACAGACGGAAAACTAACTTGGACGACCTCCATAGAAAATTGTTTAAAACAGTTTCACTATCATTACAGAAATGTTTCAATGTCATGCTCTGTTACAGGAAAAACATGGTGAACCAAGAAGCCAAGTTCCAAGAACAAGTGGGTGACTTGGCAGCACAACTGGAAGCTAGGGAAAACGAATCTAAGCAGCTATTGTACCAGATAGACGAATTAAAACGCGATGTGGACGCGAAGACTGGAGGAATGGACCGTAAGTTTAGATACAATTAAGAATTAATATTGAAATACAATTTTAGGGCGCAGGGCAATCTCTGGAGGTCATGAAGAATAAGCCTAAGTCGGAGCATAATTAAGGGATGTTTACTGGATGACAGTAGGGTTGGTCTGTCCGTCTAAATGTCCTAGAAATTATGCCCTCTGCAAAACAAATTAAAAATTCCATTAAATGTCTGATAAACTAGTTCAGTGTTTATTATACGTAAACTGTTAACATGTTTCATTTTTTGAGTCTATACTTTACGTTAGACTAATATTTGTTGTTGTTATTTTAAGGCGAAAAGCACATTGAGGCTATTATGGCCTGCCTAAATGTAAGTGTGAGTGTAAAGTGTTAAAGTCGTAAGTGTAAGTGTGTGTAAGTTAGACTCGGGTACAGCGAGGGGCGTCTAAATCCTCTCAATAGGTGCAGCTAGTCTGCAACCCCCTGCGATAAGGACGAGGATCAAAATCAAGAGAAATGGTAAAGTTTATGGCAGTAACTGCAGTTTCGAACTTAACGACCTGGAGATGCGCAGGTTCAGAGACGCAGCAGACCAAAGAGTCCAATAACTCTTTTTTTAGATTAACTAATCAAGTTTTACTTTTTTATTTAAAATTTGCTACACTGACTTGAGTTATAAGTTCTCCAAGCATACATCGTCAAAGTTTTAGTGAAATCTGTAGAGTCGATTTTGAGAAATTAGACCAATTTTCCGGTTTCTGTCGATCAACCCCGCATTGGATCCTTCGGGAGACAGATACGTTTAGATACTCCGAAAAGTACTAAAATTTTACCAAATTTTAATCAAAATCGTTGAAGCCGATTTGGAAAAAATCAGGTTTGTGTAAAATTTTATCAGTTTTTGGCCAAAACAGGGATTGAAAATTACAACTTTTAAAAATTAAAAGGTGTAGGCAAACTGTAGGCTACACACACAAACACCAAACACACACACACACACACACACACACATATATATATATTCGAAGCTAAATTTCATTAAAGTCGGTAAGTTCTTTCAGTTTCCAGCAAAGTGCACACATTCAAATCCACATAGAGACATACTGAACTGTACATTCAAGTAAAAATATTTTTTTTTTAAACGTCCGATTTTTCAAAAGGCCGAACCAATAAACCATCCTTCTTCATAGCTCGATATTCGCCGCTAGGCTACGCATTCTAATAATATACCCGCAGGGGGTGCAGACTAGCTGCATCTATTGAGAGGATTTAGACGTCTCCTCGCGGTACCCTAGTCTAACACACACTTAAACTTACAACACTGCACTTAAGACTTTAACACTTTACACTCACACTTATATTTAGGGAGGCGATAATAGCCTCAATGTGAAAACAACTCTAATAATGTATTGTCTTTAATTAATTAAGATTAATGTTAGTAAAAACTATCCAGAACTGTACAAAATGGGAATCTTGAGTTGTTTTGAGCTAATTTCCAATGGAAAATGAGCGATTGCAGAAGCCATCATGGTAAGACCCAGTCCCAGGATCTTAAAATGAGATCGATTCTGTTTTCTGGATAAATTTTTGAAGGATCGTTAAAATCGTTAAATTTTTACACGCACGCACACACGCACGCACGCACGCACGCAAACACGTACGCGCGAGCTCTCTCTCTCTCACACACACACACACAGTGTTCCGTTTCAGGCTGTAAACAGACTCGGCTTATCCCCTCTGTCTTCCAGTAGTGAAGGAAGATGCGGAGCATGTGTTTTTCTGGTGTCGGAGACTCGACGAGGAAGGATGAAGCTGCAAACATATCTGCGAGGCAGCATTACACCGGAAAGTCTGGTTGCAACAATGATGGCTTCAGAGGCCAACTGGAGGGCTATTGCGGGATTCGCTGCAGTGGTCATGAAGAGGTTGAGGGCTGAGTAGCGAGAAAGGAGAGCCAACGCTGTAGAAGAGTAGGCGGTCAGCCAGTCCACCTTCCCACGAAGTAATGCCTGGCGGCGGTTCCGTGGGGGGAGTTATAGAAGAGGAGTGCTTCTGGTGGTTTTTTTAGTGGGTAACAATATATCTTAACTTGAGTTTGAACTTAATTTGAGTCCCATACTCTGGGGTAGTGCGGTACCCTACCCCAGGTAGTCTATAAAAGGTTTTTCCACCCTTTTTTTGGCATCGCAAAAAAAAAAAACACACACACATACACAGGATCGTTTCGTTCATTTGAAGGTTCCGGGTCTGGGGTCTTACCATGATGACGGCTCCAATAGATTATTTTTTTGATAATAAAAACTAGAACATGAAATGTCTTGTGATTAGGCTATTAAGACAACACCCGGTTTTGACAAAAGTACTTTCAAACAATGTTCATTGTTAGCTCATTACAGGACGCAAATCAATTCAGTTAAAGAACGACATAGGCAGCTTGCCCATATAATCCATATGATAGTGCTTCAAAACAAATCGATCGGTGAGGGTATTTGAACCATACGCAATACTCTTAAACATATACCGCAGATTTAAAGGTACCTTAATACAAAACATTCTAATAACGTAAGTTTTAAATTTTAATTTTTAGTGACTATGACTAAATACAGTGTGACTTTTTTTTTTCAAAAATCGACGACTAAGAATATATTAGGCCTACCAATAACTCAGTTTCTTCATAAGGTTTTATAGTTGACCGAGTGAAACCTATATAGTCTCTGTTTCAACTTGACTATAACCCAATGCAGATTTGGCAGAACGCCCTTGTATAAAGCCCGAACGACATATATGTAAGATAATTCCTATTAACTTACATTTTTAAGATGGCGGCCTCTCATTTATAACGACGATTCTTGGCCAAACCCATTAACTGATTGTTTTAAAATTTGATAGAAGATGTCTTGTATAAAACCCAAAAGACCTATGTGTAAAGTATATTCCTATTCATTTCCATGCTAAGATAGCGGCCTTTGATTTAACGATGACGAATGTATGTAGTTTTGGCAAAAGGCATTGGCCGATTTTGGTAAGAAAGTACCTTGTATACAGCCCAAACGACTTACGTGTAAAATTTTTTCCAGACATTTCCATTTTAAGATGGCGGCAGTGCCGGCCTTAGCCTTTTGGACAGGTCGGATAAAATTTACTGTGGCGCCTATGTAAGGAATGCGTTTTTAAGATATATAATAAAAATGGGCATACATATACTTTTGAAATAAATTTGAAAATCATTTATTTTAATCTTAATCCATAAATCCATTCATTTTAAGGTTATTTAAAACAAATATTTTTATTGATAACTTTAAAAACCTAGACAGCACGCCCTAACTGAGCTAGCACCCTCGGGAGCCGCCCAACTTGGTCCCCCCCAAAAGGCCGGCACTAATTTAACAATGATGAGTGTATACAGAAGCATTAACGATGGCAAAACACATTGACAGATTGTTTTTAAATTTGGTACCCAATTTTGGTATTGGTCGTATAAAACCCAAATGACGTATGTGTAAGATGTATAGTATGGTCCACTTATTTCCGTTTCAAGATGGCGGCCTCTGGTTTAACGATGCCGAGTGTAGTTGCTGACTGCTTCCTATAAGACTGGCTGAACGGCAAGATCTATCATAATTTTGACCGCTTCATGGAGAAAGAGCATCAGATTTGCAATAAAGGTGATGCAGTAATATTGTCCGTAAATATTTCGGATACCGGTTAAATTGACGGAAAATGTTACGGGCGCGAGCGCTGTCGTGAAGCGGTGGCCAAGAAGTTGAATAACATACTGCGAGGTCCACTGGTCTTCGAAGTACTAGTGGATAGGCTAGATAGTCTAGGTAGGCAAGAACGAAACAAGTCAAACGCACGCTTTTATCTGTGTTAATGTCCACTCTCAAACAATGTGGAAGTCTATTGTGTAGTCCCTGGAAATAAAATTTCCAAAGAACTTTTACGGATTTATTTTTAGTTGCCTAGAAACTAGAGACAGCCAACGTGTCATCCAGCGCAGGAAATATTTGCTGAAAACATTTTAAAATTCAAAAAACAGTTTCAAACAAAACGACTGCAGTCTGGGATCGAAAATGTAAAACAGCCTGTTGCCAAGATTTAATTAAACATGACGAAAAGATATAGTTGAGTCTAGAGACCGGATGCAGACAGCTCGAAACCGAGGCTGAGCTGCTGTATTTATTTATGTTTCCTGTAGTAAGTACAATTTAATGAAGATCATCTAATTCGAATGATCTTGGTAATACGTCAATCAAAACATTGATATTCAAATAAAAAACAGGTCGGCCTGATTTTGCATTGAATTATTTTGAATAGGCCTACTATTTACAATTTGGATTAAGTTAAGTTTGTGTATGATTTTTTCCACTTTTTAATAAGTTATTGTTATTTTAATATTCAGTTGCGAGAAACTATCGTATTTTTGCCGGTTTCTAATGATTTAGGTTTCAATGATTTTGTAATTTCTAATTGTTTCTAATATTTCCATTGGGTTACATTGATTGTTAGTTCTATTTAGTGTTGAAATATTTCCAACATTTCAGTAAAGTTTATTAACTTGGAACCGAACTAGTCGAGTCGAAGCCACGTAGAGCGGAGCCAGCCATCCTGCTTAACTTGGTTCAGCTCCGTTACGCTTTCATTAGCCGAAGTTACATTTAAAATAGGTTAGATTTTGAATGCGTAGTCCGCTCCGCTCAGTGCATTTGGCGCCACTCGGCCTCAGGTGGGAAAAAACATATCAAAAACAAAAAGAAAGAACTAAACATCAAATACGGAAAGATGGCTGCTTGGTCGCAGATCAATACGTAATAAACTATTATTATATAAAGAAATGTTGAAACCTGTTTGAATATATGGTATACACTTTGCTTTTTGTTTGTTTATTGTTATTTTAAGGCGAAAAGCACATTAAGGCTATTATCGCCTCCCTAAATGTAACCGTAAGTGTAAAGTGTTAAAGTCGTAAGTGTAAGTGTGTGTTAGACTCGGGTACAGCGAGGGACGTCTAAATCCTCTCAATAGGTGCAGCTAGTCTGCACCCCCTCCCTGCGGGACCATGTACACCTTTGTGGACGTTACTTGGATGCAGTTGGTATGATCGAAATGAAGGCTTACATCGTGGACTTAACATTAATACTGAACATAAGATACAGAAGAAATTAAGATACTTGCAGCACAACATGATATGCGTCTTCGACTTCATGTTAATCGAAAAGTGAACTCCATTCTGGAAGTGATTAATGGCACTCGTCGACTTCCAGGAGTCGACCAAAATTACAAAAATATTACCAAAAATTACACACACAAAATTACAAAAAAATTACGAGGAGCTACGAGGGTGGTCTGAAAAGTTTCCGACCTAACAAAGATACAAGACATTTTTTCAGAATTTTTTTTTTTATTTTTCAACATAGTCTCCTTGTGTCTCTATACACTTCTCCCAGCGATGCTCACATCTCTGTAACCTGTCCAAATAGTTCTCGGCGTTTTTCTCTGCAAACTAATTGTTCACGAAAGTGATTGCCTCTTCATTTGACGAAAATCTCTGTCCTCCGAGCGCAATTTTTAGATGAGGGAACAAAAAGAAGTCGCTTGGGGCTAGATCTGGTGAGTAAGGCGGATGGTCAAGCAGTTCAAACCGTAATTCGTGGATTTTCGCCATGGCAACCGCTGAGGTGTGAGACGGTGCGTTGTCTTGATGAAACAGGATTTTCTTTTTCTGCAAATGTGGCCATTTTTCCGCAAGTTCTGACTTCAGCTTGTCAAGTAATGATGCGTAGTGTGCTCCTGTAATGGTTTTTCTTTTTTGAAGATAGTCGATTAAAATAACTCCATGACTATCCCAAAAAAACAGTCGCCATCACTTTCCCAAACAGTTTTTGATTTTTTTGGAGCCGGTTCCCCCTTTGCAGTCCACTGTTTGGACTGTATTTTTGTTTCGGGCGTATAATGGTGTATCCAAGTCTCATCTACAGTAATTAATCGGCGCCAAAACTGGGATTTATTGCTCCTAAACTGCGCCAACAGAGCATTGGAAATGTTCATTCGACACGTTTTTGGTCTAACGTGAGCAAACGCGTGGACAGCTTTCTCATGTCTAAATGTTTATTTAATATATGACAAACACGTTCTTTTGATATGTTCATAACGTCTGCTATCTCTCTCACTTTAATTCGGCGGTCGTCTAGCACTACTTTGTGAACTTTGGCGATGTTTTCGTCGGTAGTTGCAGTTTTTGGACGTCCCGAACGTTCATTGTCTCCCAAGCTCTTACGGCCACGTTTAAATTCAGCTGCCCAAAATTTCACTGTGGTAAATGATGGTGCAGAGTCCCCATACACAGAATCCAACTCATCTTTGATTTGCGTTGGCGTATTGCCTTTCAAAAACAAATATTTAATGACAGCTCGATACTCGATTTTGTCCATTTTCATAAAAATACTCACATCAACTCACTCAAACGACTGTTACATAACAATTGCGCTTCCAAAATGGCTGAAACTTTGGTGAGTAACTGTCAACAGATGAACAACGAAATTCGAGTGCTGCCACCGAGTGCTGCTATCTTCATGTTGAGGTCGGAAACTTATCAGACCACCCTCGTATTACCGAAATAGATTTGTATGCCGTTCGAATAAAATCGGATTAAAATTGCGAACGAGAGCGTGTTAAAATATAGGCCTACTGTGTATAAAAATTTAACGACCTCAAAAAGTGATCAGGATCAGTGCTCATTTCAAGATCTTGGGACTGAGTCTTACCATGATAGCCACTCCAATGGCTCATTTGCCAATGGAAATTCGCTTATAAATTTTTACAGCATTACTGAAATAAAGACTTTTTCAGTATTACTTGTTAATTACTTGTTGAAATTACTTGTTGATTTCGCTTAACTGGAATAACTTTTGAAGAAGTGACTTATTTGGAACAAAAGTATTGGAAAATGAATACATAGCATTAAAATTAAAAAAACGTCATTCTAGATTTTTAAAAATGTTCATGTTTAAAAAAGTGGTTGTCACTACAAACATTGAGGCTACGATTTCGAGAGAAAAAAGAAAAGGAAAAAAAAGAAAAACCACACGGATTTTTATAAAGATTGAAAATAAAATTTTGTAAAATCTGAATAATTGTAAAAAATATGTAAATTCTTAGTCAATAAAAACACTTGTAGTAATTATAAAAAATAACAATCTAAGCAAATTCCGAGTTGGAAAAAAGGCAGATCAATTGTGTTTTCAAGAATTGTATTTAATTATACTGTACTCTCCTGGAAGAGCCTAAACTGGTTAATGGATTACCCACCACTGACACGTAGGAAGTACACAAGACAATAGGTCCTATTACAGAAGGCTTTGCAATAGATACCAAGGTAGAAGGAATTACACGGTTAACCTTGGAGATTGACGTGTTATTGAGTAATAACGCATTAGTCACGCGCGTGATCGTGATGGCTGTCTGAGAATAACAACATAAAAATTTATTGTAGAAACATTGACTAACCACCCGAGTCGAAAAATGGACAATCAAACTTCTAAGTTTATCAATAACTGTAATTACAGGTGGAAGTAATTAAATTTGTTTATGAATATATCTGTAACTTCTTATAAAAATTCAGCCAGTAAATTAGCTATTGGAGAGGCCATCAAGGTAAGACCTGGGGCATTGAAATGAGCGCCGATCTTGTGTTGTGTGTGTGTTTTAGCACTTTTATGTTCGTAATTTTATACCGATTTTATTCAAACTTAGTACAATTTTATCGTAATGAGCGTTGATATTTGTTTGTGGTTGAGTGGAGGGCGAGGTCCCCATAAATAAACGTTAGACGGTCCGTGAGGAAGCTGACAGGACCGGTGAACTCCATAAGATGCATACATGACTGATCGTTTTGTTACTTTTCCCTTACTACGTACTAAGTGTGTTCAGTTTCCAGTTGAATATATACATATATATGTTTAAAAGTAAGGAAAGTTATATTTTCGTTAGTGAAGATATAACACTAAAAAATGGACTTCGTTAGTGAAGTCCATGGCACTAGAAAAATTGACGCCAACGAACTGGCGCTTTTATTTTGCATAAAGTAATAAGATAAGTCTATTAAATAAATAATTAAATTGTATGTCCATGGTTTCGGTAATTAACGCCTACAAAATTCAAATCATCCTACCGGATGTCTTTTACAAGTTCAAGTGCCATTCCTGGCTGTCGTTCTTGTTACTGAATTACCAGAAACGCCTACAACGCTCCCCTACGCATTGCCGGTGTTTGCAACGCGAAGCAGTTATTTCTTCAAATAAATCCAAGTGAACATTTTCTAGATGGCAGTGGCCAGTGGCAGTGGGTTGAACTTGCATTGACGTCACTACACTTGCAGCTGTTGCCAATGTGTTCACTAAAATATCCATCATCTGGCCACTTGTTACAAATAGACGGTTTGGTTTAGGGTTATATCGAGTTGAAGGTTCCAAGCCAAAGCAGCCTATTCCGTTACAGCTACAATGGAAAATATTAAACCCTTTGGTAAATTAGCGTTCCTCTAATACTGCCATTTGACTTTGTGACTGATAAGCCGACTTGAATCATTGCGGCAGGCAACCGCCTCGCTGACGTGCTAATGCACGTAAATTCATTTACTTAATTTCAAAGAATTTTGAAATTTAAAAAGCTAATATACACTGACTGGCGATAGTGAAACAAAATTTTAAAAAACGTGTAAAGTACCAGCTATGATTTTTCAAGATTCGTAATCAATTTTAACACTGTTGAAGGAGTTAAGTTAAGTAATGAACATGTCTAAGCTGTTTTCAAAACTGATTTTTATGCTAAGTTTGAAGCAAATGTGACCAAAATTGCAAACATCAAAATGCTAACACTCAATATAATTATAAAATTAATTAATAACTTTTGTTTATTTTAAAAGCACATTGAGGCTATTATCTATCACTTCCCTAAATGTAAGTTTGAGTGTAGAGTGTTAAAGTCGTAAGTGTAGTGTTGTAAGTGTAAGTGTTAGACTCGGGCACTGCGAGGGACGTCTGAATCCTCTCAATAGGTGCAGCTAGTCTGCACCCCTGCGAGGATTAATAATTAAAATTATCTATTGGTCCAATAGTCAATTTTGCAATGGACATTTGCTAATTATGTATCTTTACATCTAACTATATTAAGGTGTGCAGTTATATCTCAATATAGGTTTTTTAGATCATAAAACTTTGAACTGAGTGGTAAAAACATCCCCACTTTTTGAAACATTACTACATTTTTTAAAAACATTGTTGGGTGTAAAAGGTTTACCTTTGATATATGTGACTGTGAGGCATTATTCACTCACCTCTAATTTATTTTGTTGAAGCATACCTTTTAATGTTAGCTTTGGCAAGAGGAATGAATAGAAACAAAGTCTACTGAATGGATGAATGTAACGGAAATATGGAAGAAACAAGCAAACGAATTTCGTCTCACTATTCTGTCTCTTTTTCTTTCTCTTTTTCGATAACAGTACAAAGATATTATATGAAAACGTTTTCTTACTTTGGTTTCAGTATTTATCCTTAGTACAGGAATACATGCACGTTGTAACCGTTTATAATATTCAGAATTAATATAAATGCTTATAATAATTGTTGTTAATATGTTAGTTTTTAGCAACATAACATGAAACTTATTATAGCCTGTCAGCTGTTCAATGAAATCAGCTGATCATTATGAATTAATATAAAACAGCTGATCTTTTACTACAACTACACTAAATAATATTTAAGCTAGGTTCACATATTTATTTAAACAAGATATTTGTAAACATATCTTCAAAGTAATTATTGATTTCGCTTAAACTGTCATCAACTTTATTAAACTGTCATCAAAAGTTTAAAACTTTTAAAAAATTGGACATATAAAATTTGAAGATCAGATATTGATTTCATTGGTTTTTTTACATAAACTGTAAATAAGTATTTGGTACAAATTCTTAATTGTTTACACTCAAATCCATTCACTCTTTCTACATGTATAGCCTAAGTAATTTACATTACATTCATTTCTGCCACCAATGTGATCATAAAAACGCTGTATATTTGACACTAACACTTGCTAAACACTGTTCAGGTTTGCAGGCAGAACTAATCTCAGCTCATAAAGAATCAGAGATAGTGCGGAAGAAGTTAAGAAAACTAGAAGAAGACTTAGACACTGTCAAACAGAAGAACTCTGATTTGACTGATGAAATTCTTAACAAAAGTGGTAATAAAGTCCATATTTTTGTTACATATTTCTGCTGTCAAAAACGTTTTAAAACGTTACAGAAAAACCACTATTTGAAAAGTTGTAAATGCATGACTATGAGATGAAAATTGTTTGCTTATGTTGTGTCATCATTTTACTAGAGGTGTTTCCTGCATGGTTTTAGTATTGATCCCATATACATATTTATTATTTACTGATAACTTTAAAAGTCAATATTCATAATATTTAGGTTATAAAATTAAATTTAAGAATAAGTTATTTTTCACTGATTATAAATAATGAAAATTTTACTATTAATTTTTTTTTAACTTATGCACACAGTACTTTGAGAAATAAATATATCAGAATGAGAAAAAACTTATATATTGATTAAAAGTACTGTTATTTAAATCATGTATAGTTTTCATAAATAACTGTTGCATACTTTACTGTATAAGCAGTACAATATGTAAAAATACACTGTAAACATAAATTTTAAAAAATAACCCTTAAAAAATTTACCTGTAGCAACATTACAAGTGACTCATTGATACAAATTATTTTTTTACTTTCATATGAGCTACAGGCAAACACAAATGACATTTCACTTCACATCAGTCACATAGAGTGAGAGAGTAAATATTTTTATTTTTTATAAACTTGATAGACTTCTTCCCTCTCACTCTCTCCTAACCAGTGACACAAACATTTTCTAAGTGCAATATCGTTTGTGTTGGACCCTTACACACATGACATGTAGGGCCAACATGTGCTTAACATAAATATATTTAACTTTAATACAGCACTGGGAAAATTAAAACATTTCTAAAACTCTGTATTTAAATAAATAATCAAAAGCATTGCAACATTTTTTATTTCATTGTTGAGTTTTATGAAATCCTATTCTGGTTTCAAATCTTCCTAGTATATTGACAATACAGTTTAGTCAAACTTTTCTAACATAATAAGTATCAAAATAGAAACAAAAAAATATTAATGTTTCTGCAAACATAACAAAGTGAGGCTGAAAATCTTAATCATAGGTAACTTAGATGTGATTTCCTTGATCAAAGAAAGCAAGGATGCACTCTGGTTACTTGAATATTACCTGTTATAAATATTTGTAATTTTGGTTCTAATTATTTATATCTTAACAGATGGTTCCTCAGACAACAATTATATTAGAATAATGGAATTAGAAGATAAAATCAAAGAAATGGCTGATAAAATTAAAGATCTTGAAACCCAACTACAGACTGTAAAAGAAGAACGAGATAAACTCCAGTTGGAATCAATGGAAATGAAAAATGAACGAGAAGAAGAGAAAAAAATAGTACAAGAAGTAAGAAATTACACTGTATTATATTGAGAATAATGTGATTGTAATTTTAAAAAGCTTACATTTCTTATAACCATTACTGAAACACTTGTTGGTTGCTAATCTACGATGAACTGAATCTTCTGATTGTAATTACCACAAAGGTAACATACACATATTCCAAACACTTGTACTTGTTACTGTTTCACATGTGTTTTTGGTCTGTTTTTATAGTCACAATTATAGCATCTTCCTTGAGTTCCTTCAAGTTACAAAATTTAAAACGTTATTTTAGTAAAAAAAAATTGAAAATTCCTTCTTTATTTTGGATTCAATTGACATGTTATTTGAAAATATAACATGTATAAAAAGTATATGCCTATTTTGAGATTTGTTAAAATTTTTATAATTATAATATAGATTATTTTCTGAAAAAGTGCTACACAATGGTGATAGATTTAATTTTTGTTCATAGAAATAAAACAAGTGAACCCTGCAAACAGCCCCAAAACAGCCTGCATCTGGAAAAAAAAATTTTAAGTTTACTAATTTCAGGAAACAATAAAAAAACCTTAATCAGAAAAAATTCCACTGAAGAAATATTCAAACTCCTTAGCAGTGAATTTGTTGGACAATGGTGTCATTAAGCGTTAAAGACTTAAGAGATATTGTGTGGTAGATTTAAGAAATCGATTTAATTTATAGAAAGTTGTACAACAGTCAACAGTAAGATTAGTTGTCAGTGGGCTGAACTCTGTATAAAGCCATTTCACATATTAGAATTTTTTTATTGTTTATTGCTCTTAAGAAGATTATAATCTTAAAATGTATATATTAAAAATAAAGAAAAAATTATTAAAAAATAATGACCAGAAAAACACATGTGTGGACTTAGATCAGGTTTGGGAACACTCACATACATGGATTCAGTACACAACTACACATACAAGACAACCAAACACAAAATCTCTTATTGGCAAAGAATTTTTTGTTTTTGTAAGCATGTCTGTGTAAAAATCAAATAAATGACTAATAGTTATTCCTTCATGTAAATAATTTTTTGTAACATAGGCACTGGATGAAGCTTTAACAGAAAAAGAAAAAATTCAAAGGAGATTTGAACAAGATTTTGAGAAGTTAAGAACTGTAAATACGGATAGAGAACAACAATTACTTGATGACTTTGAGTGGAAACTACGAGAAGTAGAACAGGCGTGTAAGAAAAGACTGGAAGATAAAGAAAAAACGGCCAAACAGAGGATAAAAGAAGTTGAAGACAAACTTACAGCGGCAGAAAAAGACTTATCTAGGGTAAGTTTTTAAACTGAAAAGTTTTTTCATTGGTTTTAAAATCAATTTATTGATAAATGATTATATTTAATATTTTTATTCCTTTATATATATATATATATATATATATATATATATATATATATATATAAATAAATTAATTAAAAAAAATTGTAGATGACTTATGTCACATACATGGTCATGTTTTTCTTCTTCATAAATTTATACCTAGTAGAAAAAGAATTATTTGAATCCTAAATTTAGAAATAATGAGTTCAGATTTATTAAAACTTTTTAATATTTATGAAATTTCATGATTATGTAAAACTTCTTTTTGCATTATGTGGGTGTAATTTATCATACATTCATATTATTTGAGAATTTGAATAAAAGTACATTTAATTAAAACTATGCTATATATTCAGAATTACCAGGGTAATAAACTGTATTACAGTTTATGTAAGGAGGCTGTTCAAAAGTCAGTTAAATTTGGTTAAATTTAACTGGACTGGTTATAAGTGTTTTATTAATTCAAATTCACCATAAACTTTTTTAAACATTCAATCAACAGATATTTGATTATAAAACTTGCTGTCAGTATTTCAAATTGACAACATTTATATTTTGATTAGTAAATTTAAAACTAAAAATTTATCAACTTTAAAATATTTAAACTAGTTTAAAAAGTGGTGAGAAGAGTGTTTTGTGATTGAAGTTTTTTGTTCAAATTTAATTTTGAACAACATTTTTATCAAATAAACTTTTTTATTTCAAATTTCCATTTTCAACTTGACATTGATCTACTTTTCGGCACTGTTAATATTTTTGTTGAAAATTTTGTATTTTAAAATAATAATATTCCTGACTAAACTTTGATATTACTGTGAATAATTTGTTTTCAGATAGAAACACTAAAACAGTATGAAGCAGAAGCAATTCAACTTCGAGGATTAAACTCAGAGCAACAGAAAGCTTTAAAAGTTGCAAGTAAAACATCAGAACAACTGCAGATGAGTGAAAAGACATTGACAGAAGAAGTGCAAAGGCTAAAAAACTTACTTGAACGAGAAAAGAAAAATCTCACAACAGTGCAGGTTAGAAAGTTGTTCTGTAATTATAAGAATAAATTATGGCAAAAAGAAGACAGTTAAGACAGTAATTAATAGATAATTCATATAACATACACAGTATACAGTACACAGTTTTTACGTACATAAGAAGTTTTAATTAAAACTGGTTTGTCAAAATCAGATTTTGCTGAAATTTTAATCATATATTAAGAATTAACTCGTGCCAGTATTACAAAATTTGAAATAAAAACAAGTTGTGGTGTGCACAAATTAAAAAAACTAAAAATTTATCCTTAATTATTTTAATTTAAATTTTAAAAATGCAAAATCTAAATTAGCCATCTTATAATCTTATCATTGCAATTTTTAAAATTTTGGGGGAGAAAACGCCAACACACATTATTTAGGCTTTCAAGATATACAGTTATGGAAATTTTGAACAAAATCTTTTGTCATTTTTGATAAATCTATATTTTTTATTTTTTTCCTGATATCAAAAAAACCTTGGGGAATATTCAGGATATTTAAACAAAATGGAGTAGTATTATTGTTGTAGTATTGTTGTTGGAGCTTATTCTTTGTTCCAAGATACACAGACAAACACACACACACACACACACACACACACACACACACACACACACACACACACACACACACACACACACACACACACACACACACACACACCTGAAAACAAAGTCATACAAAAAGTATATTTTGGAGGGAAGATTTATTTTTAAAAAATCAATGGCAAATGTTGTATTGCCAATCGTGTACATTCAATCACGATTGAACAATGTAATTATATGATTAAAAAATACTTATTCATATAATATTAATTTTTATCCGCCATTGCTGGTCCCAAGCCCGGGGCTTTATCTCGCAATGGGATGAAGAAGGAGGAGGGGGAGGAGTAACACCTCGCTAAAAAACCGGGGTCCATCTGGCTCCGGATGGTAGCACCCTGTAAGCGCCCCTGCCTTGGGTTATAAGGTGAAACTTGGTCAACGGTCCTGATGGCGGAAGAGGAATCTCGGATTCCCAATGGTGGATGGAGCGGAAGATCCTGGTGGTTTCACCACCAACACACAATTCCAAATCCAAAGGCGTTTGTGCCCAGATTGGGCGATCTTTGGTCAGCATCTGTTCTCCAGGTGCTGTTCTCCAGGTGGCTGAGAATAACCTCCAGGGCTCACAACCTTGGTTGTAAATTTGTGGCTCTAGAAGTCACCCCCAAGAAATTATCAACTGACCAAAAAAGTATTTGACTACTTTCACAATAAAAGGGCCAAACCACTTTGGTTTAAAGAAGCAGAGAAAGACATAACAGAACTACAAATCACTGACACTATGCTCATGGACAGAACAGCCAAAACAATAACCAAGGACAAAAAACAATGGTTCCAAGGCAAAGTCAAATCCAAGCGAACGATCCAAATCTCTGATGAAGAAAGAAAAGCAAGATAACAATGAATGAAACAATACTGGGCTACGAGGAAGACACATAACATTAAAAAGTGATTGATTTGATGTAGCCAAAAGTTGGGTGAAACAAATAAAGAAATTAATGTTTATCTCATTACATTTAATTATTTTGCTCATAAACTGTTTCATTACAAACACCCAAGCACTCTTTATAATAACTGAATAGTCAAATACTATATACAATACAAAACGAGAATACAATAATATTAATGAAAATGTTACTTGATAATTAATAATTAATTAATCAACAGCTTTGACTTTAAAATTAAATATATTTAACCAAAATTAAACAGGTAAATAAATATAAAATAAACAAATTATATTATTAATTTTGTTTATGTTGTAATGAAAATTCATAACTTAAGACAGTGTTACATATTTGAAATAAAAGAAATACATAAATTTAGAAAATAAATATTAAAATATAACTGGTCATTAATCTGCTGTACTAGGAGGGGACAACTGATACAGAATGCATAGTTGGGCAAATTTCAGATGACTAATATATTTGATACTCTAATTAACATGGCTCCAAGTTGTCAACATATGGACCCAAAGTACTTGTGTCAAAGTTGTTTACAGAGCATATAGAATTAACATATCTCTATAAATAAATTTTGATTACTCAAAATACTTTTATTTAATGCTTATTGTGACTAAACTTCAAAAAAGTCAGTATTTAAAGTGTTAATTTCCGATTTGGTCTGCTCAACCCAATAGCTAATTGGGTTGAAATTTTTTGTATTTTTGTAAGTGACTTATCTGTTTCGGTTTGCAATAACTTTAATTATATATGTAAATTACAAAATACTATTTGTCAGCCATTCATAATAATTTCTGTTAGTAAAAACTTATATTTATATTTTAGGGAATACATAACAGAGAAATAGCTGAAAAAGATAGGAAACTGTTATTTAAACTAGAACAACAAAAGAATGAATTGAATTCTGAGGTAAGTTTAGAGCTTGTGTATTTTTGCTGTTCAATTTAACACGTTGAAAACTGTTTTGCTTAGTAGCCTATTTAAAATTTTAAATGATTTATATATTTTTTGTTTACCATTTATATTATAACTATTATGTTGTGTCCTAAATATTAAACACAATAGTGTATGTGTATGTTTAAGTATTAAAATATTTTTTAGTACTGTATTAAGAAACATAAGGGACTATATTCATTACTTCACGGACTACGAATTAAACTCCCAAATTGAAAATAATTAGGTTTTATACTTTTTTCATATCAATTCAGAATATTTTTAAATGGATGTCTAACTGGTTTCAACCTCTCCCATGAGATCATCTTCACAAACCTTAAATGTAAATCCTTCCTGGGATTTTGTAGCTTTAGTCCCTGACACAACCTTAAGCTAGGACCTTGAGGTATAGTTTATTCTGTTTTTGCATGTATATATCTATTGTTATAACTACCTATATGAAATATAGCAAAAGCTTTACAATCCTGGCTAAGTGCAGGAGTGCCTTAAATGGGTGTGCAAGAATCTATTTCAATTGGAATTAAATGCAATTCCAAATTTTACTTTGGCACCAAATTTTTCTTCTTCTTCATTAGCCTTTAAATTTTAAATCATTCAACTTTGGACATAGGACACTCCCAGTCCCTCCGTTTGCTTTTATTCTGCGCTAGGTGTTTCCACCAATCTTCTTCAGGTCAGCTCCCTATCTTATCTGGGAGTGTCCCATTTTTCTTTTTCCCAGCAATGGTCTCAATTGCTGTATCGTATAATTGTGTTTTGTCTCACATTGTTGTGATTTGTGTTGTTTATTTTTAAACTTGATGATATTATTTGCTTTTATCATATTCTGTAAGGCTAAGTGGTGACACAGAGTGGGGTTTCTTTACCTTAAACTTGACATCCTGTTCTTTTTTCTATCTTGGTGGGAAATGGGTAGAATGGCTATTCAAACACAAGGCTAGCAAAGAGATTAACAAGTGTGAATAGGGATAGGGAAGGACTGTTACAAATTGAAAGGGATGATGGGTGTAGGTTCTGATTCATCCTGAGGGTTGGAGATGGAAGTGGATTAATAGCTTATGTTTGAGCAGGGTTCACTAAAACCTGTGGCAGTCTACCCCAATTTTCTCACCATGTAAAGTACCACTTAAAAATTATGGTGGTAATACATGAAAATTCATTTTGATGTTCTCATGGATAAAGCTTTTTTTAGATTCCTTAATGCAAAAAAATGTTTTTTTTTTACTTAAATGTCTGTGCACATTACTGGAGATTAAATGATTTGACCAATTTTGAAGAAATTTGGAATTAAATATGTAATTTGCTAATACCTCAAGACCATTTCTTATCCGAATTTTAATGGAAATACATAATTTATTACGTGTTTGAAGTAAAAGTAATCTGTAAATGTGTAAAATAAATATCAAGCTATAATTGGCATAAATCTGAAATACTAGAATGGGACAACAGGTGTTTCAATAAAATGTGGGCGACCACTGTACTGAATGCAGGGATGGGAAAATTTTAGCTGTCTAATACTAGGGTTTTCCATAAAATAAGGTTCCCAATAATTTTTCACAATAAAAAACATGTTTACTTACATTGAATAATACATTTTTGGAAAGCTTACACTTTTTTTATTTTTCATCATAATCGCCGTTGAGATCGATGCATTTTTGCATACGGTGAACCATCTTTTGTATGCCTGAGTTGAAAAACTCTCCTGCCGCGCCGCGAAAGTAGCTTAAAACTTTTTCTTTCAGCTTCTCTCTGGTACTGAAATGCGTCCCACCTACATGTTTCTTCAAATTAGGGAAGAGATGGCAGTCACTTTGAGCTAAGTCTGGGCTAAGTCATATTCACACAGTTGGATATGACTGTCCACCGGTGCAGTATTTTTTGCACACAAAAATGAATCACAGAGTGTAATTCGCACCTGGCGGGAGACAGAAAAGACAATTCTATTATTAACGGCTACCAAGCCAAGACTGAGCGTCGCAGACCGGTCGCGGAGTGGGGATTGGGAGTGGAGGAACCAAGCTGCAATCCAAGGTCACCGGATCCCATGTAACAACGTTCGCAGCGGCTATAGCCGCTTGGGAACCTTACTTTTCAGACAACCCTCGTATATTCAATATTCTATCTACATAATGCCAAGTTGTAAATATCTGGACACAGAATACATTTGTTAAAATTTTCCACAGAGCAAAAAGGGTTAAGATATATTTAACACTGAAAAATATAATATTGTAAACACAAATCAATTATTTTTTAACACAAAAATTAAATTATATTACGGTAATATAACCTGGTATTATTATTTTTAGTGGGGAGAAAAGCTAAGGAAAGAATCAGTAAGAATAAAATCAGAAGTAGAAAAGCAACACAGAGATGAGAAAAGACAATTATTGGAAAAAATCAAAGAAGAAAAAGAAGAAGAATTAAGAACAGCAAAACTTAAGTGGACTACTAAACAACAAGACATTCTAAAAGAAGTAAATCAATGTTATTTATTTTTACTAAAAATTTTACTTTTTCATATTAATGTAGTAATTAAGTTATCACAAATTAGTAACAGCTGTTGATTTAATTTTCATTTACTTACATATTTTTAGTGCAGTGTATGATGCATTTATTTCTTACATTTATGTAAGAATTTAAAAAACATGAATGATGAAAAATGTAACAGCTGCATCACTATTTACTTGGAAAATTTAATATTATACCAAATAATAACACTAGAAATACTCAAACTATTTACAATGTACATCTTCATATACCTGATATACTGTATACCTGATACTTTATTATGTCAAGTATATAAGGGAAGTTGTAAAACGTACAGTTTATTTCTATAAAAAAATTATGTATTTGTAGAACTATCATAATTTTAAAGTTTCTTTAATAAAAGTAATAAAGTAAAAGTAATAAATATTTTATTTTAACAGATTGAAGTATTAAAAGAGAGATTGGTAGAACAAGGGCATAAACACCAAAAGGAACTATCTGATGCACAGACTAACTCTGATAGAGATATTTTTGATTTAAGAAGAAAACTGGATAAAATCGATATAACTTACCAAGAAGAAATCGAAAAAATGCAAGAGAAACACGAAGCAGAAATGGGTATGAAATGTGTTAAGTTTCTTGAAACCAATGTGTTGTTAACATCAATAAAAGTTTTAAATTCACTTAAATTAAGTAGTTGGTTATAAGATGCTACAGGTAACAAATTTATCCTAAATAATTGGTTAAATTCACCTGTAAAAAGTGATATCAAAGACTGCAACTGATTTGAATTTTATTGAAATTAAACTCATTCCTTAAATTTCAAAACTGATAAAAAATATTTTTGGATTGTTTCTATCTTTCAAACCCATAACATATTTCAGACAGGAAAAATTTGATTTATTTTTTTATAGTGGTGTTAATATTTTTAAAATATTTATTGTAGAACCCTGTTTATCCATCACCACCTACTTGCGACTTTAACACTTTATACTTAAAGTTATATTTAGGGAGGCGATGTGCAAATGTGCTTTTCGCCTTAAAATAACAACAACAACAAAATTATCCATCACCATTGCGACTGGGGAAGGGTCAGAAAACACAAGGTGGATAATACAAAGAGCCAAAAACATTATTAAAAGAAATGAAAATACAGAATTTTGGCATTTTTAAGTTCATCATAATTACTTTAAAATATATTATACTTCACAAAGTAATCAAAAAATCTTTAAATCAACAGTCGGTTATGCCGACGAGACATACATTCAGAGGTCAGATGTGCTGGGTTCTATTATATATTAAAGTGTGTACAGTGCATTATGTTTCCTTAATTAACTTTTTTAAATTAATGCTCACTAGTGTTTAGCATAATGAAACCATAAACAGTGAAGATAACAGCAAAACAGTGCTATAGTAGTCAATGTCATTATTAGCAAATGTAGGTCCTAGCCAAAGAAAGACACAAAATCTCACTCCATAACCACTGTACTAGAAAAAAATGGAGGATTAGTAAAATTATTATTTATGTTTCCCACACAAATTATGTACAGTCACCTGAAAGTAAAATTTCTAAATTTTATTCCAGAAGAATCTATATTTGCTATAGATAAAATAACGAAAGAAGTAAGTCTTTGTTTGAGACATTGTAGACCTCAAATATGATTTGATTTCAAACAAAATTACATTCAGCACTAGCTACAGTAACAGGACCTTGTTATAGCTGCAGAAGGCACCTGTATATGACTGAAACATTTGTGAATGGATTTTGAGTCTTATAAACACCCCCAATATTGTTAACATTTACTGGGAGTAATTCCCCTAACACTTTTAATTATAAAAAGACTTTATTTTCACTCATGCCATGCTTGTTTTCTAATGTCATTGCCATTTGCAGATCTTTGCTCTTGTTTAAAAGTTGAGAGACCATCATAATCATAGTTCTTCAATGTTGTACAAAAATCCAAATATTACATTGTATTTTAATAACTGTTCAAATTGTTTCTCATTGATTGTAATCTACAATGGAGTGGAAATATTGCGTTTTAAAGCTTTCTTTAACAGAGCCTGTTTTTTGAAATTATCTGTTCATGAAACTGATCGTCAATACCCAAATGCTTTCTCATTTCTTTGACAACTCATGTTGCAGAAATTAACTCTGCATTGCAAAATCGTTCTAAAAGCTTGACCTGTTAACAAATAAATGGTTATTAACCTCTTAATTCATTTTGTATCACTGCAGATTCTTGTTGACACTGTTTATATCAAAAAGCAAGTCTTGCCAAATCACTGTACTTAGTATAAATTTATAATCTTTTTTTTTAGTTTACTAGGAAGAAATGATTAATTTTTTTTTTTTTTTTGTTTTTGAGTGGTTACTGATACTTTAATTAGAGTATCTCTGATTTCGTTAACTTGATTTCTTAAGTTTATTCCTTCACTAGGTGTCAAATAGCCTATTGATTGCCAAATTCGTAACAATTTTTGTCAAAATATCTTAATGATTTGGAAAGCCATGAAAATATTAAAAAATTCTACATAATATTCAAAAAAATAATTCGATTTTGAAGTTCAGATTGAAACTGTGACCATTGTAAGGTGTGTACAATGCTTTATGATTAATTTTAAGGTTATGGGTTTGAACACCTTTATTCAGTCCTTTCATTTTAAAGCTATTGTCATATTCATTTCTTCTGGTGTCTGTAGTCACACACATCTGTAGCATGTATCAAGATCTAGCTCATCCAGTTCTTTCTGGAGAACAGTTGACAAATTGTCTCCATTTAGCGAGTTTAAAGAAGCCATTAGCCTAAGCCCTTTAACCCTTACTTCATTTCAAACTCTATGAAAACATGTACGCCTTTACATTATGCAGTGATAGTAGCCTATTAATGCCACTGGGAGCTTAACTTTTCACCAAATAGTTAACTGCCATCATGCAGTTATAATAACACCAGTAAAATAATACAACATAGCTATTTATATTTTTAGTATAATATCGGTTTCAGTTAGAAAGCTATCAATATTGTAAAATTATTTATTAGTTGTTTTTTTTAACAGCCCGATTAACTGAAGAACATGAAAAGAAACTACAACAGTGCGAACAAAACTGGCAGCTCCAAATCGGCACAACAAGAACAACACTGGAGTTAGTGAAAGAGCAGTTACAAAGAGAAGCTCAGGACAAGCTGCAAGCATTGAGTGAACAGCACAGACGACAACTGGGTCAGTAAAATGAAAAAATAATAGTTGTCAGATAGAATAACAGGCATTTATAACAATGAAAAATTATAATAATAACAAAGTGATTATTATTATGATAACAATAACAATGTTGTTATTATTGTAACAATGTGATTATGTCTAAAGAAACTGAAACATTGATTCATACTTATGTGAAGTTTTTCATACTTACACATATAGTTTTTTAGGCTGGTTTTATTAAAAATTGTTTTGAAGTTTTGTGATTTCACAAACTTGTTGCTATTTTTCTTAAAAAATCTGCTCCTGAAGCTAATGACAAAACACCTGAAAAATCCGCGCAATTTTTAAAAATCAGTTTATACCTTTTGCTGAAATTATGATTATACATACAAATTTATAAGCCAAGTCATAGTACCACCACCTTTGAAATTTTGAAAATTAATCTATGGTCTAGGCTGATTTTCTTCTTTTTTTATTTACTTGTGGGTACAAGTAAGGAAGTAGTCATCACCCATATTTTTTTTTTAATTTGGTACACTGAATTTAGTTGAATCTTCATTTACGACAAACTTTTAGAAATTGCTAATAATTTAGGCCAATATTTCGGTTTTTTGCTTGATAGCTCACAAACTGGATTTCTTGGTGAGAAAGTAATCTACCTGGATTTTTTTTAATAAAACAAAAATCTATAAAAATAAATAAACAATTCTATAGTGTTATAGGAATTGAATAACACTTTTTAAAATAAAAATATGACCCCTAAATGTGAGGAAATTTCATTCTACACTTTGGTGAAATTAGTCATTTAGTTTATTTCCCAGTAATGGGCAAACAAACACACACATACGCACACGCATGCACACACATACCCTCATTCAATAAAACCCACAATTTTAAATCTCAAATATTTTTTACTTTTGTTAAAATCTGCCTAAATTATTATGAACAATTTTTAATTTCTGTTCAAAATAATACAAATATGAATTGGTTGGTCAGGGTCCATTTTCATTCATAAATTAAACTTAAAATTTTTAAATTCTGATTCATGCAGATTTTAATAATGTTTAGGATGATGAAATCAGATTTGCAAAAGGTATAAGTCAAAATGACAATTGTTTGTTTCCTTAATGCCAGCAAAACAGCGGCATAATATAATTATTATTTTTTATTTTTAAAATAACTTTTTAAACCATTTAAAGTAATAAAAAAATAGGCCAAAGCCATTTTTGTAAGTACTTTTCATAATGTTATTTCTCTCTTGCTAAGATGGTAAATTTATTAAATTTGTGAAGTAAAATGTAATCAGAAAATCATCATAAAATATTAATATAGAACTGCTTAAGTTTACATAATATTGGATTATTGGTGTACTATGTGTACAGAAAACAAAGTTATGTTTTATAATTTAAAAATAAATCAAATAATCTGTGATCAGCATTTATTTCTTTTTCTAGTTTATATGATCAAAATAAGAAGCATGATGACAAAGCTATATTATAAATCCAAACATTTTAACATTTTTTTTTATTGCATGTGATAAATGGACGTATCGACTAGTGAATAATGATTTATTTCAATAAATACTCAATAATACAAATTGCAAACAAAGAAATCATTAAAGTTCCTGTAACCTAAAGCAATTATTATTTAATATTTCAGAAGAACAATGGGAGCAGCTAGTACAGGAGAGAGATGAGACTGTAGCTGATTTAGAGCAAAGACATCGAGCCAGTACGGAGAAACTACGAGCTGAGCTAGACACAATCTACAAAGCTCACAATACCCGTGAGAACGAGGTCAACACCTTACCTACTCAGAATCATGTAGCAAATATTTTCAGTAAAACTTTTAACTATATTAATAAATTTGCAGGATAATTTTTGGTTGTTCAATTTTACAAATGGTTTGCATTTATAATAATTTGTCCATGTTCTTTGTTACCGTAGTTTTTAAATAATATCGTGTTTTTATTTTTTTATTTGGCAGAAATAATAAAAAATAATGAAACCACTATCAATGTTACAATACAAAATAACTAACTGTAAAACAACTGATATTGCTATCAATAAAAATTCGAAGCAATGAATGAAAGTTTTGATTTGTAATATTTTCCCTTGACAGGTGTGGTATTACGATTTAGACACTGGCGATTGCTAAGAAGATTGATCGCTGTTGTGAGAAGGGATTGGGTAGGGGCTAATAACCTTTCTTAATATTATTATATAAGGCTTTTGTGCCTTAAAATTGTGATAAATGTAATTTGAAAAACAAAAAAGGTTAAACTGTATTGCAATTAGTACAAAATAAATTAGCTTTAGTGATGCCAATTACGTTGAACATAATTATTTCCTTTTGAAAAGAATTAAACGAGAATAAATTCAGGAATGCAATAAACGTAAGTAATTGCAACTGAAATGAGTTTGAGTTAGATAAAGCATGATCATTGTTAGTGTAGGCTTAGAATAGAAGGTCCTAACAAAAACTATGCCAGATATAAATAACTGTTATTAATCTGAAAATAATTCATTTTAATAAGAAATGAAAATATTTAAAAAGAATAATAAGAAGGAAGAAATGAAACACTGTGTAGTATAAAGGTAGGCATATTCAATTTAACATCAATAAATAGTTCATTACAATCATTCTTTTAGAAAGCCACAAATGCTTTTAAAATTTATTCAAACTACTTCTTAATAATAATTTTTAAAGTATGAAATTACAAACATTTTTTTAAGTGCAAGGTGTTTATAAATTAGATAATTGTGTTTAATTATGAAAAAAGCAAACTACTTACTTACAGAATTTTTTATTATATTATTAAATGCAGTGTAATTTGACTTCAAAAGTAATTACTGCCAAGCTTATTCATAAGGCTCTCACTTGATGGTATGCATAGATGAGTACTGTACCTGCATCATTTCATCATGGATGGAACATGCTAAATGTTTATAGGTTCATAAGCCATATTCAGCTAGGATTCTAAGGAAATTAGGTTAAAATATCAGAAACATCTACCTGATATACATCTCATTACTGAATGTAAAAATCTTACATCTGTGAAACTGGCTGTGTAACACACAAGGTTAGTACGCAAGCAATGATCAACAAAGTGCAGCAGGAATCTTACAAAAATCAAGGATAAATGCCAGTTTCAAATTTAATATTTCAAAGACTACAGTATGCAAAATATTGGGGAAATGGTTGAGTTTTAAACTATATAAGTTTCAGCTTACTTATAAGCTTTGTGTTTGGAGCAAAATGTCATACAAGTGGTCAAGTAAACCATCATAATATTTGAATTGGATAAGCAGGATTCACAACAATAATTGACACAATTACAAGAGCATTTGAGAAGAGCTACCTTACAGCAAGATGACTCACCATTACATATCCATCATGAAGTTTCAGCATACATAATGGTTTCTTAGATTAGGCATGATAAAATAATATCCTGACACCATGGTCGCCTGATTCAACTCCACTCAAGGGCTACCTTTAAGATAAATTAATTGTTCCACATGTTTTCATGATCTTAGAAATGTTGTAAAGCTACAGGAATTAATAACTAAAAGCAGTCACAACAAAGGATCCAGGCATGATAAACAGACTTTATGACAAAATTAATTTCAGATAGGACTTCTGCCATGTTGCACAAAGTACCTCCCATTGAAGATTTGTAAATAAAACATTTAAATGATAATTCATGGAATATTTCAAGTTGTTCACTTTTTTCTTTAATTGTATATTCCAATTATTTAACTACTTTATAATTATGTTTGCCAAATTATCTACTTATTCCTTTTACTGAAGTTTATTTTTTAATTATTTAACATAGTGATGATATTTTAGGTTAGATGTCCTGGTATAAATTATTTGATCTGAATTAATTAACTAATTATAAAACAATTGTATCTTAACAGAAGTTTAAAACATGGTTTAGAAATTGACAATAACTTTAGAAACACTAAGTAACTTTATACTTATTAAACATTATTTTAAAAAAGTCAAGAAATAAAACTCAAACTGAAGCAATAATGTTGTTGAATCAAACTTAATTAAAAAGAAAATAAATTGCAATTACTAACATGATGTACAAATTACTGAAAAAAAATCAATTATCAGTACACATTATCAACAGATATAAAAGTTTATTATTTCATTCCAACTAACAAAACATGTGTTTTATTGTGATTATATTTATTATGGTTTTAATAATTTGAGAAATCAAATTTTGAAATGTTCTTAAAAACCATTTTTATCATAACTATAATAATAGTACTTTAATAGAAAATGTAAATAGTTGAAGTAGGCAAAAGTAATGTAAAATTACGATTTATATTGCTTAGAAGTTTATTTAATTTATGTATTTGCATTAGCATAGTTGAAACTAACAAATTTTAATGTTTATAATGCTGAGATTACAACATTGCAATGTTGGCCTATAAGTAAAAATATTGCTTGTTAGTAGTTTGCATTTTAGAATGATAAAAGTATTTGCTTAATATAGTGGAGCATGTCATAAATATAACAAATATATCTGTATGTTAAATCAATAAATATTTTATATATGTTATATTGTTTTCCAATAAATTAAAAAGTTAGTTACAGTAGCATATCTTGTATTTTAAAATGAATTAAGTCCAGTATTGTATTACATACTTAAAGGTACACAAAATATACATTTTCAAGCTCTGTTAAGTAAGCTACATAAAATTATAAAAATAGAAAAACAAATACTTTCTATAAGTTATCATAAAATATTTATTGTTATAAAGTCACATGTAATTTTTATATTAAGTGCCCCATATTATCAACATCCAATTAAAGTAATTAAAGAGTAATCACAGTAGCAATAATAATAGCCTAATAATAACAATTATGTCTTTTACAAAATTTACAAAACATTTTTTCCATGTCATATTTTTTTTTAACAGGTGTAAATATATGAAAGAACATGGATTCTTTTTGGACACTAGCTGCAAGTCACATTTCATCATCTATCATGGAACAAATACATAAATACAATATAAGTCAGTAACACAATGACTAAAACAATAGAAGGTCACAAACATAAATACATAAATACATTGTAAAAACACAAACAAAATGCAAGACTACTCATACACAAAATATTGTTGACTATTTGAGTGTACAAAAATAAAAATCATTTTTCCATTGTGAGTTAATATAATTATTTATTGTGTTTAAGTAATAAATAAAGTAATAAAGTAAAAGTAAACTTCAAACATGCTTAAATGTATTTTTCAATCGGTAACTTATTGATCGTTATTTTACAAGTTAATGCTAAGCATTTAAATATTTCAAATAATTGTGTTCATTTTTGTTCAACTTTTATATTAATAAAAGTAAAATTGACTGAAGTTTTCAAAGCAAATTCGTAGCAAGTAAAAAATATTTAATAATATACTCTATTAAGAAAGATTAACAGAAAGATTTTTTTTCAATATTATTATAAATTATGTAATTTTGTCAACAGTAGTGATTTTTCTACAAAAACTTTTTTAAAAAATAGTAATAAAACTTCTTGCTTTAAATTTAATTATGTTAATTACACATAAATAGTTATTTGACCTACTTAAAAGATTTAGGTTATACGCAATACTGGTATTTATTTATTAGTTAGTGTATTTCACTCCTAAATCAGTTTTATTTTATATAAAAGACACAGTACAATAATGCATTTTTCAATTTCACCACTATATTTTGCACAAAAATAAATAATTATTAAAGCAATCAATTTACTGTATTTGTTGCAGCTCTTAGAAACAGTAATGAAATTGAGGCAGGAATTGTCCGGTAAAAGTAATGTCATAAGTGAACTGCAAAACAATATCGATTCCTTGCAAGGCGGTGTCCAAGTACTTAACCAAGAAGTAATAACACAAAAAGATCAAGTTATAAGAATAAAACAGGAGGGTGAAATAAAAATAAGGTACAGATAATATATATGTGCATGTCATTAAGTATACTAAAATTATTTATTATGATGTATTTGATTAATAATGTTTGCATTTATTTAGTAACCATAATGGATATTTATGGATTATGGATATTTAGTTGGCATTGGAAGTAGTGAATATAATATCTGTGGGATGAGTAGTTAAAAAATAGGATTAGACATGAAATATTTCTGAATTCATCTTTAAAAACCATAACAAAATTAATACTATTTTTTTGTAAATTATATGTACTACATAAATTACAAATTTAAGACAGTTCATTTAGTATCTAGATAGACAACTATTTAATGTATAAAAAATACAAATTAACTTAAGTAATTAATTAAATCTGTAAATCATTCTGAGATCTTCAACTCTACAAATTTCTGTTTCGATGCACAAGAGATACAGTTTTGTTGAAATCAGTAAAATATTTGAATGAATTTCAATAAAATGTGTAGCCTATCATTCGAAAAGTTTCATAACCACTAAATGCATAACAATATATACAGTATGCTGAACGAATGTGAAAACACAGAAAGTGGCAGATACTGAAATCCATACACTGATTTGGATAATACTAAATGATCAAAATTTAAAATTTATACTTAATACCTGTGATTATGACTTTGAGATATTTTTTACCAATGTGATTGCTTGCAAATCTTAATTTTTAGAACACCAATAGTTTATGTTTTTATAAAGTTAAATGAGAAATAAAGTTATATAAATCATTAAATTAAAATTTGAGAAAAGTTTGCAGAATGTTCTTCCTATATTTCTTAAATAATTGTTAATATTTATAGTATAAATACTAATTATTAACACTATAAATTTGAATTGTTTCTTATTTTATAGGTAATAGTGAAATACTTTAGATCTTATATTAATTTCATAATATTAATGCATAATAAATATGCATATAATTATACATTCATATTTCATTTCATACCTAATTAATACAGACCAAATTAATAATACTTGGTCATTTAATACAAAAAATTACAAACATAAATAAGTATAGATAAACTATAATAAGTACTACATACAGTATATATTTATGTGTCTTGAGTGTGTACATATTTGTACAATATAAAAAGTGTTATTTTTGAAGTAAATCATTCACAAATCATAGTTCCAAATCCTACAAATCATGGCAATTTCAAGATCACATGCTTTTTGCAAGTGGTTATGTCTTTGTGTGCATCAATTGTTTTTAAGTAAAATTTTAAAATACTGTATTTAGAACATTTATTTTAACATGCTCTTAGTAAAAATACAAAATATTTTCGATCCTTTGGAGTGTATCAAAACAGTATTATGAATGAAGGAAATGCCCAGAAGTGGAATACAGATGCTTCTGTATCATTTAAATGTTTTGATAAGGATGGGGATGGATTTTTAACCCTTTTTATATATTGGTTTGTTACTAGCAGATGTCTGAAAACAAGAATGGTATTCTAAATCTCTGACAAAACCAAACATTTTCATTCAGGCAGGCACCATTTACTTAAAAGATCATAATAGTTGACAATGGAGGCAAGAAGAAGTCCTTATAATTAAGTTTATACCTCAAGAGTGACAATAAAAAAAAACAGCAACCAATTTGAAGTTATAATTGCTGACTGATTATGTTTAGATTATAATCAAAAGTTTCCATTGATGTATATATCTAAATGCATATACAAAAGCCTCATTACTATTGATTTTGTTTTTATTATTATTTTTGCTACTTTATACCGAGTCTGTATATAATTGTGTATATTTTTTTTAATATAATATAGGAGTTTAATAAAGGAGTTATTTTTTAAATTATTATCTCTTTATCAGTTACAGTTTGCACTACACAGGCTATACTGGGTATTCAGCACAGTAACACACTTAATTTAAATGAACTGTCTTTGATAATATTAATATTTTTTGTTACAAAACTTTAACATGTTTAGCTAATTTATAACTTTATCTAAAAATTCATAGTATAACTAAATTAATTTGAAAGCTTGTACTAAATTTTAAACCAGTCACCATAGTAGCCATGGCTGAGTTACTGCTCCACTAACTATCTGCAGAATAAAATAATACAAAATTATTGCATTACTATTATCTACTTGAACAGAAAAATATTACAATTTGTTTTATTTTGAATGTGTTTATCTACATATTGAGAAAATTCGCCCTTGTAATTTTGAATTATTTAGGCCTACTAGTAAAAACACAAATGAGATATCTTCAAAATGTTCTTGAATGTTTAAACAACGAGCAGTTAAGTATTTGAATATTTAAATTCTATGATTAGGATAGGAAATTCTTTATGATGTCTGAAAATTGCTAATTATCCTTTGTTTACCCAAGTATTGCACTAAAAGCTGCATAAAGTGTTTTTGTAGCAAAGCATTCTCATAAAGTTGTTTAATATATATCCTTTATGCTATGATGAACAACATAGAGGGACCAGTGTAGGGTTGGTAAAATCCATTCATCAGACTGTAAAGAAAAGAAATTACTGTTATTTGAAACTTACTCTATAAAATTTGTTTACAAATAAACAAATATGTACATTTTTTTACTATGAGACAATGACATATCTCTGACTTACTACCATGTATAAAAGAAGATTGCTCCCTGCTTTGTGAAGTTATGCACTGCTGTTTTGATTTCCTTTTCATACAATTCATCTTCTTTAAAAAAATTAAAGAGAATATCGCTGTTTGAATGAATTATTTGAAGGGTCTTTTTTCCGGTGAAAAACCATTAAGGTCATCATCGCTGTTGAAGGGTCCTACTTTCGATCTTTGTTTTTCTCTGACCTACTACCATGTTTAAAACAAGATTGCTCCCTGCTTTGTGAAGTTATGCACTGCTGTTTTGAATTCCTTTTAATACAATTCATCTTCTTTAAAAAAATTAAAGAGAATATTGCTGTTTGAATGAATTATTTGAAGGGTCTTTTTTCCAGCGAAAAACCATTAAGGTTATCATCGCCGTTGAAGGGTCCTACTTTCGATCTTTGTTTTTCATATTACCCTTTTTATTAAAAGTACAATACCAGCTAACATGAGAGCAGAAGGTGACCTGATATATTGTGTTTTCTATTGTTTAATCTAAAAAGTATTATACTAATATCAAATCTAAAATTATTGATTAAAAATTTTGTATAGTAGTAGCCGAAGACTGGACCAGATATGACTTGGTTTACTGTATTTTGTTCTCCCAAGCTGTTATATGAACTCTAAACAGCAAGCACACAGTGATGTGTGACACACTCCCCCTCCACCGTCCAGTACATCTGCTGTTCTATGATTTAGTTAATGTCATGTGTAACCCGTGTAGGTTCTATGAATTTATCACAAGTTTGGTATGTTAAAATTAAAATGAAATATATGTTATAGTTGACTTGTATAATGTGCATGATTCTAACTGTATTTTATTGGTGTTTTAGCTACATTTTGTATCCTGCAGTCCTTTACATTTTTTTACTCCCATACTATTCCTGGTTCTATTTTAGATCATATTCCATTACCCTTTCAACTATTGTCCTTGGTTTGGCTGTTCTGCTTTATCTCACTATCTAACAATACTCCAATTTTTACAAAAGACAAACCTCTAACCCACTGCATGTTAACGTCTGTATATACATGGTATGTAGAAATAATAGTTTTAGTGGTAGTTAATTCATTTGCATGTTTGTAATTTTTATTTTTAAGTACAGCGCATTTTATAGCATTTTTTTGTTTTGTATTTTTTGATTTAAACCTGTTGTAGATTAATTTCATATATTTTAATACAAATACCTTTGAAAATTGTTTTGTTTTGTAAATAAATTTGTACATTTGATATGTTATTTTTTACAAATAAATTTTAACTATTTAAAATTTTACAAGTAAATTTTAAGTTTTAATGTTGTTATGATACAAAATTGTGAAGACTGTAAATAGATTTGAGGCGAAAATGTTGTTACAAATTAAAGCAGTTGTAACTGCCTTTAGGTAATTACAGTATAAGTAAAATACCAAATAACTTGCTTAAGACCAAGTACTGTTAGATATTGAGAAAATTAAAGCCTTCGCCTCCTTGTTCCTTTACTAAACCTCTCTCGCTCATCCCAATCCAGAGAAAAAGAAGCTCAGCTGGAAGAGGTTCACAAGACACAGTTGACGGACATACAGGAAAAGTACCAAAAAGAATGCAATAAGTGGAAGGCAATAGCGGAACAAATGCAGAAGAAATTGGAGGCTATGAATAAACAGTACGTATTATTGTAATAAATATTAGCCTTATGAATCTAATCTGGCATTAATTTAACGTTAATACTATGTAGTCTTTTAGAAAACTGTTAGAATAAAAATAATATTTATTAATCTGTAACAAAACTATACCAGAAGCTAAAAATGTTGGTTAACTCTAGACCAATAACTCCCATTCACTGTAACAAGACATTTCAAGATGATAAATAATTATGAGTGCTCTTCCAGAAATTGAATAAAAGACCAGAATAATTATCTTCAAATTTTAGTTTTTTTAGTAATAATAAACAAAAATAGGACACAATGGTTGAGGTGGCTAAGGCACTGATTAGTCTGATGTGTTTTTAACTGTGCCCCTCGAGGTCATACGTTCGAGTTACTGAAATATGCTTTTAATCCTGATCCCTTGTTTTCATTAGTCTGGCATAAAGTATGGATGCTGCGCAAAAAAGATACCAAACAAAAATTATTTATTGTGATTGAAAATTACACTAAAGAACTAAAGTGTTACCTGGTTACTTTTTGTACATTTTAATCAACTTCGAAAAACCAATTTATGTAGATTTTAACTATGTAGACTAGAAACATATAAAATAAAATATAAATAATATTTTTTTACTGTTTTGAAGTCCTGTTCGAAACAATACACCAGAAGCATTTAATTCATTCTGGAGTATCAAATGTGGGATTTCATAATTTCATTTGACACAGTTTTGTCTGTTATTCTCTCGCATTAAGTTAGAAATTTGCTTCAACTTAATATTTTTATCAAAAGCACTTGATTTAATAACATTCTAAACATACCATGTTAACATACTTTTTATGATATACTGTAGTTTGCCATAACAAATTCTTTGATATTACAAATTTTAAATTGGAAAATTTTTAAACAATTGTAGCATGTTATAAAAAAATAATTTTCAAAAAGTAACAAATACATAAATATTTTTTCATTTTACAAAGCAAACTAACCCTTTTTGAAAATGTGATTTCACCATTAAATTTGCATATCTTAATTAAAATCTTAATAATAAAAAAATTCAAAAATTACTGCTAAACATATATTATGTTAAACATACAAAAACAAACCTTGACTGCCCTAAAACTTTTTAATATTTATAATGGTAAAATCACTAATATGTAAAACTATATGGTTAAAAAATATGGTAAAAACTATATGATAATATGGTAAAAAAAAGACTATATGGTAAAATTGAAATTTTCGAGATTTATATAGTAAATAAATTTTTAAGAAACAAAATTTGATAAGATTTTGAATGGTTGCCAGTTTGAAATGATTTGAATGGTTTCTGCTGGTTAAAAGTTGTGTCAAGCTACTACAAAATTTAATTAATTATGGTGTCGTGATTGAATCAAAATGGCAAAGGCTAGAGTGTTTGACATGTTTAGGCTGGGAAATTGTTAACTACTCCTGAAAAATGTTCTAGAGGTTACGGTTTGTGCTGATTTCACTATCTTGGGTCAGGGATTTACTTGAAGATTAGTCTCATAGGAATAATTGAAAAAATTGTGTTATTTTCAAATGCAAATTCATAAAAAACTTACTTTTTTCTACAATTTTCAGGACATCTTTTACTTAATAAAAGCCTACTTAATTTTAGTACTACTAAAATAATTACTAACACGCTTTTTGGACACTGTGTTGCCAATGTTGTCCATAAGTGGTGTAGGGCATAAGTAGTTTGTAATAATTTTGTTTTCTATGAAGACATGATTGAGTATTCTTTTGAGACAAGCCATTGTTTTATTGCAATTATATTTTGTTTATTAAAGAATAGAAATTATTCTTGTGAAAGTATTTTTAGATAAAAACTAAAACTACAAGTAAACATCATTTTATTATTTTTTTCTATTTCAGAATAATGTTTTTAACTTTAAATATATTTATTAATTATTTCACAACACTTTCGACCCACATGTATTGCATGAATAAAGAAAATGTTTAAATGTTTCAAGGACTGAAGAAAACAAGCAAAATAATGACTCGAAATTGGTGAATGATCTGCGTCGAGCATTAAATGAGAAAGAACAACAAGTAGCCCAGTTAAGCAAAGAGAAACATTTATACCAGCTAGAACTAATGAATCGAGGATCAGTGACAGCAAACCAAAGAAGAAAAGGAGGTAAAGGACAACCCCCGCCAAACAAACCTGGCAACCAACAAGCTACAAAAGGTGGTGGTAAACATAAGTGAACAAATCTGTGATTGAACTAAAGTAAATCTAGTCATTCTATGTTTAAGTGGTCCAAAATATATATGCTTACATAAACTTATCAAGCATATTTTTTAAACACAGAACAATACCGAACTTTTACCTGCCTCAAACAAAGAGACTCTTTGTTTTTGTTATATTTTTACTCGCTTAAATAAACTAAGCACAATGATCCATATTGTAAAGGTGTTGCATTCTCACTTGTGTAAGGCCTATTTGTTGTTTTGTACTAATGAATAAATGGAAAAATAAAATGTTGTATATTTCAATGTGTTTCTTTTACAACAATGTTAGTTAATAGTTATTTTGGGTTCACCTACTGGCGCAACAGATAATGCCTTATCAGAACTGCTGGACATTTTATTGCTGGACAGAACTGCTGGACACCATAAACAGCTCACTGATAATCAGTTTCTAAATAGCAATTTTGTAAATAATAATAGTTTTGATGTAATAACTTTTTTAAAAAAAAAGTATAGATTGGAAACCATTTTCAAACAACGCAACATATACAATTTGTTTAGCAGCATGTTGAAAACTTTGAACCATGGTAAGCTTTATTTGACATATCAAAATCTGGTATTTTATGTACAGACATTGAGTAATACATATGTAAATACGTACAGATATTACATCATTCAATAGCAGTGAGTGAAACAAGATTATTGTTTTTTTTATAAAATATTTGATTTTCTTTCATTTTTTACATGGGAAATAAGTGAGTATTTTAAAGAATGCACTCAAATGTCAGATCACTCCAAACAAAATAAGTGTGGCAATAGAAATATCAATTACTTTATTTTTTACCACTAGCTTATGTTTTAATCAAAAAATATATTATAAAACAATACAGTAAACCCTCAGTTTAACAACAAAAGCAAATTATTATTTGGTATACAATTTTAAAAAAGGCGATAATGATTTGTATCCAAATTTGTTTTTTTTAGTAGTTTCTATACATATGTATATGGTAAGTACAGTTCATATTATGAGTTTTTTCAATTCATCGATGTTTGAACATTCTGTAATAGAAATCCATTCTTAAATATATTGTACTGAGGAACATATTAAAACTCAACCATTTAAGAAAACATGTTATTTTTTGTATATAAAAAAGTAAAAACCAGGTTAAATAAATTACTAAAAATCAGGCCACTTACAGATCCAGATTTTATTTAAGTGATACCTTCTGCTCAAATCCATTAACCCGGGAGAGGTAGCGCGGGGGAAAATTACGTGACGGGTCACACTGGGTGGATTAGACCAGGTTTTTTAAAACTCCATAAATAGACACAAAATGATTTTTATTTAGGATTTAACATGTTTGGTATTTTCAAGTATGTAAAATAAATATAGATTATAATATTTTTATGAAAAATATAATAATTTTTATTAATTAATACACATGCAATATGAATATAAATGTTATTCAAGATGTAGTACACCTTGCATCACCTCGCAGGTAAAGTTTGAGTGATTTTTTTCTATATGCTGAATTGTATATTTTACTATGTCACCTAAAATTTCATTTGTAAAAAATAATTTCCAAGAAACAACTGATGATTAGGCTCAAAACACATTTGAACCTGGTAGACGTCTTTTCCCACTCTTTCTTCGTCTCTTCTCTCCTCCTTTTCTACACTGAGTAAAGTCTCAATATTTTTTCTTCCTCAGTTTCATTCATTTCAAGCACAAAACATACACAATTTATCAAAATATAGAGCACTAAAGAACAAAAATCACTAAAAATAACTTACAGCAGTGTCAAATAAGAAGTATACACGATGAATCCTGAATCGTGCAGGGTGGATTAGACCAGTTAACAAGAAGTAACGAACAAAAAGCTCTTGCATGACCAACTGAGAAGTGATAAAAAAGTGCAACAACATCATATTTACGTAGTGGACACTTCCATACAAAGGTATTAGAGGGGTAGATGCTTTCACTAATTACAGTCAGGAGATATAATAGAAATCCATTCAGACCTGGTCAAAAAGACCAGGCGCAACCCCTCCCGGGATAAACTGAGAATTTATTGTACTTGTCAACTGATCCCACCATTTGGACACCATTTTTTTTCAAAATATATTACAAGTCAGATAGATGGCTACTTTTATGAAGTCTTACATTTTGACGACAATCATAATTCTAAAGGTGGTGACAAACTTTATAAAATAAAACCTTTTACCAAAATTTTATGAAAAAAGTAGTTCCATCACTATCCTTATCAAAACCTGATAATTGATTAGAGGTCTATGCTTTAGAAAGGCAGACATTCTTTTCGACACTATCTTCCAAAAAAATGTAAAGTGAAATTAAAACAATTGTATTGTGTACAATGGTGTCACACAGAGTGTATTAATTCTATAATTTTTTTTCTTTTGTTATTTTAAGGTTAAAAGCACATTGAGGCTATTATCGCCTCCCTAAATGTAAGTGTGAGTGTAAAGTGTTAAAGTCGTAAGTGTAGTGTTGTAAGTGTGTTAAACTCGGGTACCGTAAGGGACGTCTAAATTCTCTCAATAGGTGCAGCTAGTCTGCACCCCCTACGGGGAATTTTCTATAAAGGTAGGCATATTTTCTACAATTTGATCAATCAAATCAATCAATTTTAATAAATTGTTGAACAAAAATCCAACCCTGTTAGACCAAATTTTAAGAATAAAAAGAGTTGTTTAAGTCTGTTAAGCAAATAAAAACAAAAGGCGTAGTTGATTAGTTATAGACTGAATTATTAAACTGAATTTTAAAAAGTTTACTGTAATACAGGAGGACTGTTAATGAAAGTTTATGATAGATTAAAAATACATTCAAAATCTTGCTGATAAGTGAACATATCTTTTAGGTCCTTGTATCCAGTGTCCATGTAAATGTGGTGGATGGTTGACATATGATTTATCTCACCTAGCTGTACAGCTAATGTAACACATGAAATTACACAAAGGATATAGACACAGAAGATGTGTTTCCTCTTTATGTTCACAGAGAATATAGACAATGTTCACTTATTTAGATTTTGAGTCTTTACACAGTATGTCAGTGATTTGCAAAAATCGCTGTATGTCCAAAGTTTGCGATTTAGTGTTATTTTAAGATATCCAGCGGTTCAAATGTCGAGATTTAGACCACTAAGAAGCATCTATAATTGTGTCTTTGCCTGATACAATACAGAAGTTTAATCTTTCTGTTGCCCTGTTTACTTATGAGAAGCAGATTAGAAAAAATATTCGGTTAGTACACCAGGAATGTTGAATACAGTCTGCAGGGTAAGTGTGTGTCACAACTCCTGAACTAGAAAATGTTTACCACACACAAACCTGAGAAACAAAAGATTTAGGATATTGAGATCACCTAACGTCTCATTTGTGGACAGCAACTTAGGATAGAAAAGGATCCAATGATTTTGGAGTAGACACATTGTTTAGGTGCATAAACTGTAAACAGGATCAATACTGCACAAGCTTGTTGCTTATTGTATTAACATACAAGTGAAGATGATGGGCTGGCTTAGGGGCACGTCAGGGCGTGACATTCTGCTGGTTAACCAATTCCTGTTATGGTCAGTTTTTATCAGTTGTGCATGACCTTCACCGACCTGCTCCTATTGGTGAGAGCAGTTGGCATTAGAAACCCTTGAAGATTTAAAAGTTGTAAAATGTTGTAATGAAAAAAGATAACAGTAAGATGATGTAACCGCTGACCTTTGACAATGTTATCTACAGTTGGTAAACATGAAATGGTAACTGTCAACACAAGGCCATTCCAAACATGTGAGCAACTACAATAATGTTTTTATATATACAGAGTAAATTTGGAAAACATATGTATAGGTCTATCTATTATAGACCAACACTAGATCTATAAAGTCCTATAGGTTAGGTCTATATCATAAACTAATACAATGTTGAATTCCTGTTTTATGTTAATGTTTTATTACCCGAAATTAGTTTATCAACAATGAAAAATCTCTAGCAAGTTAAAAAGCAGGAAACAAAAAACTACTTTAGACATGAATAGTAAAATAAAACTGTTTATAATACAAAAATTGTCTACATACAGGTAGGGGGCAGAATAATAGCATGGAGGGGTTGAAATAACTGTCAAAAAAAGTAATTCATATTTCTAAAATTTATTTGAAACCCATTAAAGTATACAAAAAATATAATGACAGATTTGAAAAAGATGTGATCATTCAAATGGAAACGTCCATGCTGGGTCTTCAAGTTCTTCATCATATTATAACCCATTTTTGGTTGAATTTGGGCCACCTTGTCTCGAATCCATTGCTCAAGAACCTCAATGGTTACAATTAGATCCTTCTCTTGTTGAAAAATTATCCCTTCATTAATAACACATTGAGTAATTTAGGGTGAAAAATATTCCTAACTTGTTGCCATGAATGACCGAGCAACATCCTAAAGTTACTATTGCACTGAAACCTATTGTCTTTCTTTTCTATATTCCTGATATTTTTACAATGCCTTCTCCACTACTAGTCTCTTCATAAAATCTAGGATTTGGAGAGGATTTAAGATGGGTTACTCCCATAGTTCTAACTGATTATTTCCTAATTCGTTCTCGAGATCCTTGCTCTGCTAATTTATTTTCAATTTCTCCCCCTTATCAAGAAGGTTGTCCCCCATTTGGCCAGATTTTTCCAGTCCATTTACCACAGCTAGTCACCAATCATTCTGTTTACATTCTTATTCATGGGAACTTAAGTAGCTAAGGAAATTATATCTGCTCACAAAGAGCCCTGCATATATGGGCAACCCAGCTAACATACACTGAGAGGTTGCCAATGTCCCAGAACTACATCTGAGACACCATTAGGCTTGTGTCATACAACTCTATCAGCACAGGTTGCTTTACACTTTAAGAGTTAGCCAGATTATATCTCTATGTGTGTAAATACATATCTTGAGTAGATGAATGAGAGTAGTACAAGCTAGTACTGTAGGATCGCTAAACCCATCTGCTGCTTCCGCCAGCAAACAATTGGCATGTCTCTATTCATTCACAATCACAGTATTTCCAATAACGTCCTGGAAAAGGTAAGTCCCTATGATCCCCAATGAAGACATTGCACACCTCATAATAAGTTTCACTGAACAAAAAGGTTACTGATGGAGTTGTGTTGAGGGTTTATGTTATTCCAAAATCTAAAATTTCATTTATTGATAAACCCAAACAGATAAAAGTGGGCCTCATTACTCATCCATAAATTGATTACAATGTCCTCATCTTGATCCAAAAATCTTTACAGAAATGTGCTCAGATGGAAGCCAGAAAATTTTGAATTTTGTAACTGTAATGATCAAGATCATTATGTAAAATCTGTCGACATTTTCCACAAGACATTTTCAGTGTAGTGCTATAACCGCAAGTCAAGCAACACACGCTTCAATCATAGCTCTTACCGCTCAATGTTTTTAGAAGTTTATACTGATTAATTTGCCAGGCTTCTTCTTTGTCACTTCAAAGTTATGGACCGATGTTTTCATCACAGTGGCTGACTCCGATGAATGTTAAAACAAACATGGAAAAAATGTCACACTTTTTCGTAACAGCTACCACTAAAATGTTTTAACAGTGAATGCTCGATGTTAAGGGGTCCAACAAACTATCTCGACTGAATGCCATGGGGCACTGAACTGGACAGACACCTGCCACATTCCTCCTCTTCCATACAGTGACGAAGTTCTAAATCACCCTTTTATTCTGCCACACCCCATAAAGTTGTTGGCAATAAAAATATAAATGTGTATTAAAGAATAAATGCGTATCCATTCATTGTACGTACATAAATCCTCAATCTCTTGAAAGAATAAGTTTCCTCTTTTACCTAGAAATCACTGGTTTTTGTTTTATGAGTATTATTCCAAACATAATGGTACTACACAACTGAAGAATATAAACCATAGAAACAAGAAGTCAAGAACACGTAACTGGTTATAAGGTGGTACTATAACTTAAAATGTACATAAGGGAAGAATTTGAATAAAAAAGTTCAAATAATTGATTTATTTTGTCAAACAACATATGAAATTAATAACAAGTTTACAAAAATTTCAGCACATGGATGTTGATTGCATATAATGCCTTAGTATTCATCATGAAATGGGTAGTCCTTATGGTCACTAACACTGAAAACATAAAAAATAAACTGGTATAAACATTGCACAAACTATCTCACATCAATTAAATTATTTCAATGAAACCTGAAAACCCCAAACTATTTCTCAAAAAAATGCAATAAAGCAATTTAAAGAAAAACAAAAAAAAATCCCAATTTTTCAATATCCATTTTAATCAGACTACAGAAATTTTGGTCAAATATAAACACTCATAAGTCAGGTTAATGTAAAAATCTGAAACAAAATTAGAAAATTAAGTAAATGTTCTGGTTTTTTTATCAGTAACTAGAATTTCTACTATGACATTTGAGTAAAATTTTTAAAGCTGATTTTACGAACATTAGATTAAAGATACTTTTAAAAGCTTTTTGAAGAAAAATACTTTGTTTTTTTTTTTAATAAATGAAACTGAGATTTGGACATTGTCCATGTCAAAATTTCATTATCAGTATATTCGTTTATTCTCCAACAATTTTTGATCACCAATAATTGATATGAGTAGACCTACTCTAATAAATAGGTCCCGGTTTCAAATAGTCAGGACTAGAAGTACAGCCACCATTATAAAAAGAATGCTCGATATTAGCGGCTGAAGTCCAAGCAATTTATACTATCAGCCATACGTTTTTTTTTTTTTTTTTTTTTGTGTGTTTAACATCCGACTATTGTGCACACTTGGGCTAATGTAGACAATGGGATGATTTATAGCGTATGAAAATGCCAAGCCCTGGCCAGGAATCAAACCCGGGCCCTCGGGGTGAAAGCCCAGTACGCTATCAACTAGGCCACCGAGGCGGCTAACCATTTAAATAATACTAAACATTGCAAAAACTACCTTACAAACTATTTTTTTTTAAGTGGCTTAAACGCGACCTTACATACTCAAACAATACTTACCCAAAGAACATCACACATCCAATGTATCAATCAAAATCATAATATTAACCTTTTTTATAATCATAATTTCTACGATAAAATAAAATGAAAACTTTGAAAGGAATGGACTTTTGAAAAAAATAAGTATAATAAATAAGTATACATAATAAATAAGTATAAGGAGATAGAGAGGGACCTACGAGAGTTTCAAATTACAGAAGAGAAGATAGATAAGTATAATCGAAGGTAAAATGAAGAGTTCCAGGACAGGGTCAAGACAAAATACCATATAGGATTTCTGAGGAGAGAGGACGGCAAGATCTGAAAGGATGAAGAAATATGGACCTGACACACTGAACATTGATTGATCAATCGTCCCCCAAAGTGGGTGAAACGTAGAAGAAGAAGAAATAAGTATTAACAATTCAAAGACTATTATGGCCTGTTTTAATGGCCATGTCTCATCACAGCTCATCTTACAGGTCTGTAATTTGGAAATATAAGCTGCCACGTAAACAGGACAGCTATGTGCTGCGATTATATTATATAGTAACACTCATTATTAACACTGTAAGATTTTTATTTTTATTACTCACTGAGATAATGCGAGAAGCCTTTCATTGCAATTAAACGAGTCCAAAGTGCTTATATCCTCAGGTTTCAGACTGAAGTTAAAGACATCAAAGTTGCTGATAATCCTTGACTTTGTTACTGACTTTGGAATTACAATGTTTCCATGTTCAATCTGTTTGAAATACAAAGAAAAGTTTCAGTGATTTTTCATTAATTTTATTATTTTATATTAATTTAGAAATGCATTCTGTTTCTCATTAAATGGTAATATAAATGCTAAAGAGCGTATCTTATAATTGAAAATATTGGCAAAGATAAATTCTACAACCAACGAGTATGCTTTATTATTTAAACCTGTAGTAGTGTGTGTTTAACGATTTCATTTTTAAACATTTTAAATTTAAATTATTTACACCACAGTTAGTAGAGAGACTGCTGACTGCTGTTTTGGTGGCGGACACAGGTTTAGCACATCATAATTTCCAGCCTTCGCAACTGGGTGTACTTTCCACGATAGCTTATCAATATTGAGTAAATTTAATTGGGCACAAAACATGTACATTACCTGGTAACGAATAACAATTTGGGCTTGTGTTTTATTGTATTTCTCTGAAAGGGCTTTCAACTCTGGCCTCTCTAACATTGGCAGATCGGTAGGCTTGGCCCAAGGACGATCAGGAGATCCGAGTGGGCTGTACGCTGTGAGAATGATATCTTTACTGTTAAGGTATTCTTGTAGCTTTTTTTGGTTTAAGTATGGGTGGCACTCGACCTAGGAACAAGACAAAAACTGTTAAATTTGCTATAAACTTTTTAAGATACAGTGTGTCATTGTGTTATATTTGTTGCGGACATTTCATATTGTCTTACTTTTGCACTTTTCATGAAAATAATACTGAACAGTCACCTTTTATAGAGTTCTACAGGTACTGTACAATAAAAAATTTAATATTTCCTACCTTATTTCAAGTACCTAACGATAGCCCTGCAGGGAATAGAGTTTGTTCCTCAATTTTTTTTTTTAAAGTATTACACATTCCCAATTAATATTTTATAATAAAGATCTTGCTAACACCATCTTCTACAATGTTCACATCTTCTACAATGTGGAATAATGATATTCCACAATGTTCACTTCTAAAAAAAAAAAAATTATGATATTTTTTGCGAAAGCTAAATGTACTGTTTTACTTTATTGACTATTTGTATACAATGTCTAAAAGTGAGAGAAGGTCAACTGAGTTTGGATTTTTGTTGTGTAATATTGTAGCATGTTTACTGTTCGTAAAACAAATTCCCACTGTTTAAATTTTATAAGTTATTTCTTTACTAAACCAATATAAAGATTACAATGCAAACAGAGGAAACAATACTCCTTGCTTGTTCACTAGTGTTATTCTTAAAAGCTAAATTAAATATTACAAATTTAAACAAAATACTTATAACTAGATAACTATATCTCTGATTGTTAAAGAATTTTAAGTAATCCCAAACATTAAATGCAACTTACTTTTTATTTTTAACTGAATATTTTATTATACAAGACTTTGAGTTCATTTGGCAAATTATTAAGAAGGCTCGTTGTTTTATTTTACCTATTCTTGCCACATATTTGCATCTCTTAGATTTTAAAATACTCCTAGTGATACCAATAGAACTCAGAATTTTATATTGGAACTTATGGTGAAATTTAAATGACTACAGTTGTCCCAAGATTTACGGGATAGTTGTACGTTGCAAAATGATTTTTATTAAAAATCTGTAGTAATCTGTTATATAATCTTTGCAATAGCTTTAAAGCAATTAGGCATACTCCGCCCCATGCTAAAATACCATAGTTAGCTAGACTATGAAAGAATTCAAAATACAATATTCGAAGAGCATTTGTCTGCATAAACTCTGAAATCTTATGAAAAGTAAAGACAAGTTAAAATATTAGTTAGTGGAAACACCAAAACAAATACTGCAAGCCAATGTTGATCCAAAATAAGATTAAAATTAAAAACTTCAGTTTGTGTTACTACTGCATGCTAAATAATGTTGGTAATTTTTGGAAATTCATTTGTCACATGTCAGTCAGACAGCTCCGTGGTGTAATTAACTTTTGCCAACTTTTTTAAAAACTAGCAAGACAATTTTACACTGTATTATTTTAAAATCCAATACACAAAAAAAAGAATTACCATATGTCGTAATCACCAGAAGCAAAACAATATTCATTTATTAGGATACAAGCGTTGTTTTTAAGTAAATGTTAAGTATTTGTGGAATTATTTGTATGTTAACCAGGACTGTGGTATATCTGGGTATCACTTTACTTTTAATTGAAATACAATTCTGTATAACATTTAGTCATTAATTTTTTTAAAAGTCATTACTGTATTATACAAATTACCATTTATATTTTAAAAAATGTAATTTAATAATGAAGTATAATTCATGAAGGAAATTCTTATAATTTTTAAATAACAAATAATTATTTTTTATTAAAAAACTCAAAAGGAAATTATAAGAATTTCCTTCATGAATTATACTTCATTATAATTATGAATTATACTTCATTATTAAATTACATTTTTTTAAATATAAAAGGTAATTTGTACAATATAGTAATGACTTTTAAAAAAGTTAATAACTAAATATTATACAAAATTGTATTTTAATTAAAAGTAAAGTGATACCCAGATATACCACAGTATAGTCCTTCTCAGTGTGTGATGGCTCACCTGGATATAAATAACTTGCATATCAAAGCCTACATGTCACACCTTTCTGCAAGGTACAGTAGTCCGAAAATTAACAGCTGCCTAACAAATGTTTTTCAACTTGTAGTGTCTGTGTATAGCAGTTTTGATACAAACAGGTCTTCTTTCTGTTTTGTTTTGTTCTAATTATTTTGTGCAATATAAAGTGATGAATGGTTCTTTGGAAAATATTGCTTCCAAAGCAAATTACCACTGATAACAGAAGTTGTCTACTTGTCCTACTCTTATCATATAAACACACAGTTTAGTAAGTCTCTGTTATCTACCAGAGCAAATAAACATGCCAGATTGCTACTATTGCCTCATGAACAGTCCTATTACTCTTTGAAGAGACTAGAGATAAACAAATATACTACAGTAAGAGTGTGACTAACACATTTTGGTTTAGCTTATCTAGCATTACAAACTTATATAAAGAATGTTTTTCTTTGACCTTATAGTGTTATATAACGCTATAACGTGGGTATATTTTGTCTCCAAAAATGTGCATTGTATCTCCAAACTGAAGGCCCATTGAATTTCACTTTAACAGTGAAATATTAAACTTATTCTAAAAAAACTTTTAAAATGTATACTTAATAATTTACACTTTTAATAAAATATTTGCAACCTTTGCTTCACATCTTATCTGACTTTAATTCAAGAACCCCCGTCATCATCCAAGAGGACATACTCACCTGGTTTGTAACAGGCTTGATACGAGCAATTTTAAGCACTTCCTCCACTTGTTTTTTGTTGAAGTTGGAAATACCGATAGATTTTACCAGACCCTTATCTACAGCTTTTTCTAATTCTCTCCATGCGTCCAAGTAGTTTGTTGTGCTATATAAAGTTTTACCATTCTCTTCGGGGAAAAGAGGTCCGTCCTCCTGCCCAATAAAGAGAAAAATAGTATTAATAAACATGATGTTTATTACTAGGACTATGGCAATTAAATTTTCCCATAGTAAAAAAAATGTTGCTGGAGAATAAACTAAGAATAGTGTAATAACATTAAGTAATGAATATTTTGCAATTACAGTCCAAATTCAATTAACTTATTATCAGTATTGTAAACAAATAAGATAAATTATTTCCTCCTTTTTTATATAGTTGGGTATAAAATAACTTCAGTTGAAATTTAAGATTAGGAAATAATTCAATCTTTCTTGATAATATAAAAATACTAGCATTACCCCACTGTGGTTTTTCCCACGAAACTTAAACTGTTTCAGTAATGTAATAATTTATAAACACAAAAAATGTATTAATAAAAGCAGGATCATTTAAATTCACCACTCATGACTATTTAACAGTGAATATGAAAAAAAATCATATCCAGAATACAATATCTTTTATTGACTTCAAACATGTTACATTCAAATTAGTTTATCAAAAAACCTATAATACAACCCCGAAGACACTTCAATGGGCATTCCAATAGTAAGTGTCTCATATAAGCAAAATTTCTTTTGGAGGGCTTAAAAGGGCAGCAGATGTCCTGGGCAGGGTACAACTCAAGAAGATCATGGGACTAATTACAGGGCACTGTGGTCTGAGGGTTCACATGAATAGGGTAGGTACGTACCATGGAGAAACTGCATGTAGGTTGAGCAGGAAGGAGGAGGAAACTGCAGGACACATGATTCATGATTGTGAGGCTCTTGCTTACTGGAAGCTAGGGTTTTTTTGTTTCCAAGACCCTAGGGATCTTTTGCAGAGTGAGCTAATCAGTGGTTTGTTGGAACTAATTATGGCACCAATCTGCTGAATTAATATTTAAGAGGTATAGTTGCACAATAGGTCAGTCAATCACAGTGACTGGGGTTGTACTATCCCTTCCTCTAGGTTTTAATCTTATCTTAATCTTTTGGGGGTTAGGTATATGCCCATTGGAGTACTCTGATTTGACCAATTTTTTGAAAGCAAAGAAAATTGTTTCAATTCTCTATACACTGGTATATTTTGAAATTCTTTCTACATCTATTCTATTACATTACAGAAGATTAATAATAGAAGTGTCTTCTCATACAACTATAACCATTTCATTATTATTATTTTTTTAATGGAATATGTATGTTATTATTTGGGCTGTAGAACATTTTAGTTACAGTAGAACTTAAGTTTTACGAAAATCCAATACAAACATATTTTTCACTAATTTTGTTCTTAGTGAAAAACAAACCTCTTTTTTTAATTTTTGTTCTTTTAGGGGCAGAATAGGTAAAACACTGAAATATGTGTTTCATAATTTGTTTTAGAATGTTTTTGTTTAATTTAAAGAAAATCCAATTAAAAAATATTTTTACAATGCAAACAATTATACTTCTATTTTACATTTTTATTCTTTCCGAGACGAATTCAGAAAAATGCTGAAATACATATATCATTATTAGTGTTTCAGAATATGTACGTCTAGAATATACAATCCAAAATATATTCTTTCAATGCAAAATTATGTAAACCCTTTTTACCACCTACAATTTACAATTTTAACGCCTTTTAATCTCTTTAGGGGATGAATTTTGGAAAATGATGAAAAACGTATTTCATTACTTTTTATTTTAAAAAAATTAAGTTTCAAGAAGATCAGACAAAAAAAATATTTTTTCCAATAAAAACTGTTTGTACCCCATTTTTATCCATTTAGTACACTTCTACATGGTGGTACTAAGGTAGCCTGAAAATTTCAAATCTATAGCTATTATAGTTTTTGTTATACATTGATTATGAACCAGTCAGTCAGTCAGGATGTTGCTTTTTTTGTGTATATCGATTCAGTAATTGAAACAAAAAGATATGACAACTACGCGTAGTCATTATTTCTTTGTTTGTTTTTCTTCTTTTTTTTTAATCTGACTACTTCTGAAAGGGAATTTTATAGAAATAGCGACAAATACAGTTCACACTGTTTAAATCCTTAAGATTTTGATTGAAATTTTTTTTGGGTAAAATATATATTCTTCTGAATAATATATATCCACATATATTACATATCCATGACATAAACAGATACTCAGATAAGGCACAAACTTTGGGGAGGAGTAGTGAAACATACCGAGTGTTAATTGAGGTGTCAAATTTATGGAATAAACATTTTTCATTATTAAGTGGAAAAAAAACATAAAAATAACTGTAGCACACAGTTATCTTGCAGACCATGATGAAAGCGAATTTCCAAAAATAATTTTTAAGCTACAGATTTTTTTTATTCTCATTTCAGAATCATAATCAGCATAAAAATCCAAATATATCAGCATTTTACATTTTCAAATTAATTTCAAAATAATAAAATATGAGTCATATTCAAATTTTTAAATTTCAAGGGATTTTTGGAATTTAAAATAATTTATGCAGTTTTTACTGTTGATTACGTCAAAATCCAATTTTTCAAAAAAAGTGTAAAATAAAAGTTAAAAATTTTTTAAGACAAAATGGAATTTGTCCAAGTTATAACCAAAATCGATTTTTGTGCCATGTTTGAATCAAATCAGACCAAAAAGTGATCTCTCAATGACCCCTCAAAAAGTGACACGTGTCAGGATTAGCCACATTACAAAGTTCTGAGTCTGGGTCATACCATGATGACAGTTCTAATAGCTCATACGCCAATGGAAATTTACTAACAATAAAAACCGAAAGTTTACCAAATCTTGCACATTTTCATTAACAAAAATTATACTATATTGGAATACATTATTTGAGAATCTAATTCATATTATATTTCTGAAAGTTTGTGTGTTTGTTTGTTTGTTTGTTTGTTATTCAATCACGCTTTAACCACTTGACCAATTGGGATGAAATTTGGTACGAATATGTTTTAAGTATCAGAGATACATATAGGCCTATTCCCGTTTTACAAAACGTCATTATACTACTTACCCAGCCCAAAATAATTATCAGTTTTTAGTTTTGTAACATCTGTTAACTGTAGTTATTTACTGGACATGTGATTTAGGTACCTGAGATAAAGATAGATTCAATCCTATTTTAAGAATCTTAATCTGTGTTTTATTTATTGCAAAATTATTGCTTTTAATGTAACATTTTCAATATTTTAGTTGAAATTTTTTTCAAAACTGACTTTAATTTGTTACTTTGTGTTGAATTTTCAATATTAAATGTAAAAAAATCCCTACACAGAGTGCCAATTGTAAGGTAGTATATATATTTGTGTAATTACATTACATGAAAAAATAGTAAATATGCAGTGTAGCATAACCTATATTTTTCGATATTTTTGTTACTAAAATGCTTTATTATGTGCCCAAGAGCAAGAATCCAAAATATGAAAGCACGAGAAGTACGATAAAACCTAAAATAAAAGTGACCAACATATCCTCAAAATTGGTACCCGGCGAAAATCAGTAATGTGTTGTAAATTGGTAAAACAATAAAAATACGACTAACACGGATTTTGGGTGATAAGAAACCAATTTTTTAAAAGAATTCTGCATAACCAAACTGACACGGTTGTTAGGCCTAACAAGGTGATTCATGAAAAAACCTTTATATTTTTTTTTAAAATAGCCTACTATATACCCTGACATGGTTGTTAGGCCTAAAACGGTGATGCGTGAAAAACCTTTACATTTTTTTAAAGAATACTACATATCCTAACTGACATGGTTGTTAGGCCTAAAACGGTGATGCGTGAAAAAACCTTTATATTTTTTTAAAGACTACTACATATCCCAACTGACACGGTTGTTAGGCCTAACACGGTGATGCGTGAAAAAACCTGTATAATGTTTTAAAGAATACTACATAACATAACTGATACGGATGTTGAGCCTATCACGGTGATGTGTGAAAAACCTTTATATTTTTTTAAAGAATACTACATATCTTAACTGATACGATTGTTAGGCCTATCACGGTGATGTGTAAAAAAACCTTTAATTTTTAAAGAATATTATATAACCTAATTGACACGGCTGTTAGGCCTAACACGGTGATGTGAAAACCTTTATATTTTTTTAAAGACTACTACATATCCTAACTGACACGGTTGTTGGGCCTATCACGGTAATGTGTGAAAAAAAACCTTTATTTTTTTTAAATAGTACTGAAAACCTTAACTGACACGGTTGTTAGGTCTACCATGGTAATGCGTGAAAAATACTTTATAGTTTTTTAAAAGAATACTCCATAAGCTAACTAACATGGTTGTTATGCCTAACACGGTGATCCATTAAAAAAACCTTTATTAATTTTTTGTAAATAGTACTTATAACCTAACTGACACGGTTGTTGGGCCTAATAAGGTGATGCATGAAAAAAACCGTTATATTTTTTTTAAAGAGTAACTTAACTAACACGGTTGTTAGGTCTAACACAGTGATGCATGAAAAAAACTTTATATTTTTTTAAAGAATACGACATATCCTGACACGGTTGTTGGGCCTATCACGATGATGTGTGAAAAAACCTTTATATTTTTTTAAAGAATACTGCATATCCTAACTGACACGGTTGTTAGGCCTATCACAGTGATGTGTGAAAAAACCTTTAAATTTTTTAAAAGAATACTAAGTATAGGCTATTAACTGACACGGTTATTAGGCCTAACACGGTGATGTGTAGAAAAACGTTTATATTTTTTTAAAGAATACTACATATCCTAACTGATATGATTGTTGGGCCTATCATTGTGATGTGTGAAAAAAACCTTTATTTTTTAAAAGAGTATCCAAACCTTAACTGACACGGTTGTCAGGCCTAACATAGTGATGCGTGATAAATCTTTATATTTTTTTAAAAAATACTCCATAAGCTAACTAACATAGCTGTTAGGCCTAACACAGTGATGCATTAAAAGAACCTTTATTTATTTTTTTCAAAAGAGTACTCCATATCCTAACTGACACGGTTGTTGGGCCCAATACGGTTATGCATGGAAAAAACTTTATATTTTTTTTAAAGAGTACTCCATAACTTAACTAACACGGTGATGCATGAAAAAACCTTTATATATTTTTAAAGAGTACTACATATCCTGACACGGTTGTTGGACCTATCACGGTGATGCGTCAAAAAACCTTTATATTTTTTAAAAAAATACTAGGCACATATCCTGACACGGTTGTTAGGCCTAACACAGTGATGCGTGAAAAATCTTTATATTTTTTTACAGAATACTCCTTTAGCAAACTAATATGGTTGTTAGGCCTAACACGGTGAAGCATTAAAAAAACCTTTATTTATTTTTTTAAAAAGAGTACTCCAAACCTAATTGACACGGTTGTTGGGTTAAACGGTGATGCAGGAAAAAAACCTTAATTTTTTTTAAAGAGTACTCCAAAACTTAACTAACAGGGTTGTTGGTCCTAACACGGTAATGCATGATCTTTAATGTATATTATGATTGCGGGCAAAGCCGTGAGGGTAACAGCTAATCATATTATATTTCTGAAAGTTTGTTTTTGTTTATTTGTTTGTTATTCAAATACACTTTAACTACTGGACCAAATGAGATTACATTTGGTGTGAACACGTTTTAGGTATCTGAGATAAACACAATACTATTCCAGTTTAATTGTATAATAATGACTTTTTAATAATACAGTATTTTATTAAAATATGACATAACCCTGTTTAGCGTATCGAGTAGCAAAAATTTATATGTCTTTGCCGAAAACCATAAATCATATAATATTGTATATAGCAATATATTAAAATGAAATGACCTATTCTGATTTTGAAAATCGACTATAAATTTTATTGCTTACATTATAATTGCAGGCAAAGCCGCAATGGGTAACAGCTAGTCTACTATAAATGAAAAACATATATATATATATATATATATATATATATATATATATATATATATATATATATATATAGCAGTTGGTTATTAAATAAACAAACACTTAAAGATTGCATTATTTACTTAGATAAGATAACCTTGGAGTTAATAATATATCAAACTCATGTATGGTAATAACAATGTTATCTTAACAATGTTTGTAATAATATAGTTAATACATAATTACGGCAGATATTCAATAGCATAAAATTTTTTATCAAACTGTAGCTGAATTGAGTACTGCTATTAAAATGATAACTTCATAATGTTAATATTAAAAAGTAATATTAATGTGATTTAAAACATTTTTTCCAAGTATATTTATAACTTTTAATCTAAATTAATTTCCTGATCTTTAAACTATTTATCATGTGTACAAATATTTTAATAAGGTTTTCATTTACTACTAATAAATTTATTGCCCTATATATCTGATTCTTGTTCTCTACAAAGAACCTGAATATTGGTCTTTTATATCACACATTTCTTTAGAGGATGGGTGGTATTGGGGACGTGTTCAGACTTAAGAGTGGACACACGTCTCCAGGCAGTGCAGGGTGGAAACAGATTGATGCTGGCCTGTAAAAAGGTTCTGTTTCAATACTGTAACAGCATAAGATGAACACACATCCTAAGCCAACCATCCTAAGCATACCAGAAGGCTGTGTGACTGACTAAGGGAGAGCTTAGCCTCTAGTATACAAACTCTGGATACCAGGCGACCTCCAGTTTCAATTTAGCCTGACAATGTACAACATATAGACATGCAAGGCTCTGTATGGGTGGACAACTCTTCCCTAGCTATTCATTGGACCTTCAATAGAAATTTAATGAATTGAAATACTCAATACTCAAAACTCAAAAAACTGGAGGACTTGCAGTTGCAGAAGTTGACCTGGAGGTGAGATTCTAGATAAGGAGGAAACTGGGGTTGTACTTAACCCTGTTGGAATCCACCAGTTGAGCAGGAATGCAGCAGAATATGGGATTGCTGTGCAGACCCATTCAATCTGCGATAAGATTTTTATACTACACAGAAGGATGACAATAGTTCAAGTCAAACTATACCACAGAAAGGAGGCAACTGCTGTCTTACATAGGCTGCTTGAGCGTATGGAGCTGATGTTGCTCAAGTACAAGAACTTTGGGTGATGGGAGACAGAACAAAAGAACTGGCAGGAAGTACATGTGCGTTAATTTATGACAGATCAGCCGCTAGACCTAGGACCCAGGAATAATACCCCAAATATTGTCTTCTTTTTACTCCAGGGATTGTACAGTAAGAAGTACATCACACAAGGACATGGACAGCTCCCCACTCATCAGTTTTTAGAGGAAGGTGGAACACTGCAATGATGAAAATGTTAAGCTACTCATTGGAACCGAAATCAATGCATATCACACAGTGTGGGGGAGTAACAATACAAATAAGAAAGGGAAGAAATTGCTTTCGTTTATCATAGCATCTAAACTTTATATTTTTAATAGTGGTAATTCAACCGACCTTAGTAACAAAGGCTAGAAGTGATCTTACTGTGGGGACCAATGGCGTTTACACCATATTAGAATGGTATGTGTCTAAAGAGCCCTCAATGTCAGATCATAGGCACACAGTGATGGATCTGAGAGTAGAAGATAGATCAGTGAATACCAGATGGGATATTCCCCAGCCCAGGTATACCAGATGGGGGCCTATGAAGAGTGTTAAGGCTGACCATCAGGATCTTAGGAGGCTCACAGGTTAACTCGAATGAATTAACCAGTTACCAGTTACCAATCACAACTGGTAAACTGGGGGAAATAGTTGTAGACTCTCTTCATGATAATTGCCCTCTTACAAGGAAAGTAACGGGGGGGATTAATCATGGACTCAGGCACTTTCTGAGCAAGAGACTGTTTAATGTGGCCAAGCAATAGGTACGTGGAAGGCAAGCCCTAACCAAGTATAACAAGTCATTAAAAAGGGCAAGACAGAACTCATGGAGACATTCTGTAAGGAGATTGACCATACTTTTTAGGGCGCATGACTTCACAATGTCCTGGTCTTGGATCCTTTGAATCTTATGGGGACCCTCACATGTCTTAATGGAGAGTACACAACATCTGAGGAGCAGACTCCAGAAGTCCTACTCAAGGAACACTTTCTGACTCAGAGGTCAGGAATGCGGGAAGGGAGCAAATGTCAAATAGGGGAGACTGGAGTATTGCAAACCAAATTGTGGATTTCGATAAGGTGAGATGGGATATAGATACATTTAACACATTCAAATCAACAGAACCTGACGGAATCTTTCCTGCTCTTTTGCAACATGAAGGAAAGTGTACTTATTACTCTTATCTTTTGTAGACTATTCCAGGCCAGTGTATGTACCCTTGGGAAGGAAAGATGGGGGGGCGTGTACTCTTGATTTTAAAGCCAGGGCAACTGAAATGTGTTCAAGGACTCATGATTGGTGCACATCCATTGGTACCAAGTCACCTTACCATGATGGCTACTCCAACAGCTCATTTCCTAATGGATATTCATTAATAATCAGTGTTTATTATTGGATTAAACAATTAATACTAATCATTATTAATCTGTCAGTAATACTTTTGTACAAGAGCTGAGTAACTGACTACTCGTAATACTGTCCACTGAACAAATGTAAACTTGCGTTCATTAACAATAAAAATACGGACTGACCTTGTAGCCCATTGGCCAATGGATTAGATAAAGATCAATATACGACAAGCCCAAGTTACTTAAAGACTCCTGAAGAGAAGATAATACTAGGTCTGTTCTATGGAAAGTGTTCCATAACTGAAACAAAACAAAATTAATCGTATAGTTCACTTATGTATAACATGAATTAAAGCCACTTTGTTATTAGCAAATAAAACTAAAAAAGTTACCTTTGTAGTTATATACAGATCTTCTCGCTTGACTGTTTTGTCATCAATTTTAGCTTTAATTCCCAATCCTACCTCCTTCTCATTGCCATAGACTAAAGCAGTGTCGATATGACGATATCCTGCGTCAATCGCATCTTTCACTGCCTGGGTTACCTCACCAGGTTTTGACTAAAAAACAGGCATCAAAGAAATTATAAAAATACCAAAAAAAAAGTAAGTTTTACATAATATACATTAAAATGTTTAACTTGTTAAAATAATTAACTTGAAAAAACCTTCCTGTAATTTTAGAAGTACTGATTAAGATATTTAGAGGTTATAAGATTTGGTGCCCCTGGATTGCAAACAGAGGATTTATTGAGCAACTCGAAGGATCTTGAATAATAGTTGTACTGATTGGTACCCTCAATGAGTTGGAGCACTGATTATAGAAGACTCCTTTTGGTTCGGCCATCTTAAGACTATGGAAGGGTTATATGGCTGTGTAACAAGTTTTAAGTTTTTTACTGAAACAAACTATAAAAGTCTTACACAGTGTTTTTTCTCAGTGACATTTACCAATTTTATTAACTTTGAAACTGTTACAAAAACTTCGGTCCACTTTACCTTTATTTATACACTTTAAAGCTTTTAATTTCTGCTTCATAGTCACATATATGTACACATTTTCTCATTCTCTAAAAACAAAGCAGTATGCAAAACTGAAACTCAAATATGTACACATGTATTGAGAAAAAAATAGTAGCAAATTGCTACTGATGTGGTGGCACAACTCAGCACTAGATAAGAAAGTGCAGTTTTTGCTGATCGTATATTTCATACTAAGGCACTCAGAGACTAAAATATCTAGACCAGCTCCAAACCATCCGAAGGATGACCTAGAGTCTAACGTAACTCATTCAGTAAGGTTTTCATTAACCTATTGAATTCTCTAACAAGTTAAGGGTATTTTTTCAAATTAGACATTTTTAGTCTTATGTACAATAGTTTTACCAGGGCACAATTGGGTTCAGGATAATGAGAAGTCGTACAGATTGGGATCTGCATATGTTTATAGAGAAAAGGATCAATATAGCATTAATAATTTCTCTAAGTATGACTGGGGTATCAGCTATCAATTCGATAAGTGGATCTACAAACACCACCAGAAATGATAAGATAACCTTAGATGGCATTCTCATAGTAAACGTTTACTGAAAAGTGTTTCTCTAGGTGGACAAAGGGGGTCAATAGAGACCCTAAGTAAATAAAGGATCATTCACAAGAACCATGGAACTCACTACAGACAGAGCACTGTGCATCTAAGGATATGAATTTAAATATGAATTTAGAGAAAATGTGTTCAGGATATACGAGATGGATAAGGAAACTGCAAGTCACATAATCTATGACTGTGAGGCTCTTAGTAGGAAGTGAAGAGTATTTGGTTTTCAGTACCCTGAGGACTTCCTCAGCTTCTCAGGTCTGTGTATGTGTGTGGGGTGGGGGCATGAGCACAAAAATCCTTAAAAAGTGATCTACAAATCAAGATCAACACTTATTTAAAGATCACGAATCTTAATCTGACTGTGATGGCTGTTACAGCTTATTTTACTTCCATTAAAAATAATAGTTTTGATTATAATTAGTTTTGAACACTGACTTTGGATTGATAGTTTTTGAAAAAATGAAATAACCAGAAATTAAACAAAGAATATTTCCATATTAAAATAGCAATTATAATTTAAATGTTTGTTATTAATATCACAGTATGTTTATATCATCCAAATGATAACTCTCAATCAATTGTTTAAAATCTCATTATCAATATTTCTTATTGTTAGACAGACTGTCACAGAGATGATTTGATAGTCTATGGATTCATATGTCCATAAAATTAATAGTTTGTTATACATGCTGTATTAAAGCCTGTATAAACATAAAGGAGATAATAACCCAGTTATCTTTCTGTAGCAAAAGAGATGATAATGTATTGGGCAATTTGAATCACCTCTACACTTAAGTGTAGTGGGATTGACTAATCATAGAGCATACATGTAGCTCAGTCTTGAACAACAGTCTCAGAAGAATGACAACTGTTGAGTATTACCTTTATCAGCAGAAATTATTCTGACAACACAGCAGATGCTGACTGCGAACTTCTTTATCACCTTATCTGCTGACTGACAACTTCCTTAACAACCATATCTGCCAGCTGGCTATTTCACTCAGTTACAGTAATGCCTTTTAATAGATATAAATAGTGAAGGATTATAAATTCAACAACCCTTAAGCCCGATTCGGTTTGCGGCCCCACTTACACAAACCGCAAGTATAAAAATAGAACTTTTAGATTCACCTTTAAGTATCCTGAAAAAGAATTTAACCTTCGTCATTGTTCGAGCAAACATTGTTCATGTGTGTTACACACTATCAACAAAATGCGGTTTGTGCCTCTTTTTTTTTTTTTAACGTCCGACTATTGTGCACACTTGGGCTAATGCAGACAATGGGATGATTTATAGCATATGAAAATGCCAAGCCCTGGCCGAGAATCGAATCCGGGTCCTCGGGGTGAAAATCCACTAGGCCATCAACTAGGCCACCGAGGCGGCTGGTTTGTGCCTCTTTGGCAGTATTCCAATATCAACAGTGTAAATATTAAAAATTATGTGCATATACTTATATGTTACAGCCTACATAATAACATTTTATTTTTACATAATACAGGCCCTAGTTGTTTTTGTTTTGTTTTTAACTTATGGCCTGCAGCCCCTTGGAACCTGTGGCCCTTAAGCACGGACCTTACCTGTCAAGGCTAAAGATTAATATAACACTGGATATAAACTAGAATTTTTTGTCATTACAAATGGATAAAAATATTGATTAATCAATTACCAAAAAAAAAAAATTATAACATAACTCATCTCAGAAAATGTTTCAGAAAAAAGACAAAATGCTCTTACATAACAGAAGCTAAAGCTATATTAAACTAATAATAATGTTTAATTACTATTACATCAGCGGATGTTAGCTCAAGGCCAACTGGTAACTAAATCATGTTTAGCCTTCTTGAATGAATAAATGAACGTCATCATTCATGCATCTGTTTTTATTAGTTTTCTTAAAAGGACTATTAATTTTTTCATGACAATTACATTTTTTCATGACAAATAGATTTTAGTACAATTTTCTTGAAAATCCATATTCTAGAAAGTGTTGATTGTTGATTATATCACATTTGAAGAAAACCATTTTTAGAAACAATCATTAAAATAGTTTGCACTTAGTACTTATGAGTAAACACAATCAATAAAGTAACTTTCTATTTATTTTTTGTTTCAGCTAATTAAGTTTGACTAATAATTAACTAAATTTAAAGAACTTTTTTTAAATAAAATACAATTTTTTAAATATTGGTCTATATTTCTATACCATCCTTATCCACTTTACAGGTAAAAATCACACTTGGCATCAGTCAGTTTTATCCAAATTATCTCATTAGAAAATTTTAAAATGTAATAAGCTTGAACTTTTTTAATATGTTAATCCTAAAATTTATCTACACTATTATTCAAGGTACTGCTATTGAAACAGCTGTTAGTACTGAAAACATATTAGTACTGAAAACAGCTGTATTAAAAAAAGAAAAACTCCACAAGCAAAGGAGTTAAAGTTAACCACCTGCTTAGTTACAAAAAGATTAATGACATTTATTTTTAAATTAATTACACTTTGGAAAAATAAAGGATTTTCTGCATAATGTCCATAGGCTCTGTTATACTAATTAGACTAATGAAGTTGAGGGGTCGGTACTGACTGCAAAGGAAAAGATTATAGTAGTAACTGCAGTTTCAAACCTTCATGACTGAATTTGAAGACACAGTGACTGACCAGTGCTTTATGAATCTAAGACAAAAACCTCATGCCAGTCCTTAAAGTATATTTCTAAAACAAAAACGTTATTAAACTTTAAATTTTTTTAGTGAAATAAAGCAATTGCTTTAACAACATTTTATGATAACATTACTGGCAAAGCAAAATTCATTTTTTAAAAAAATCACTACAACCATTTTTCAGTCTGGCCTTGAATATTAACATCGAAAGAAATGCCTACTTTAATAATTTAATAGCCTAACAATCTTGAAACCTAAATAAACAAGCTAGTTGCATATCAAATGCTTACTCAGTCGTGCCGTCCTGGACCAAAACTGAATAATTCATGTTATAATTTTGTTCCTCAAAAAATATTATTTTCTTGTCAACAAAATTTGTGTTGGATGTGAATATTCCAGAATTTTTAACTGAAAATATGTTTTCTTGAATGGTGACAGATTCCTTGGGAGACTCAGAAGTTGACGTCATAATGATTTTTTCAATGTATCTTTGTTATCACTGAATAAAAGAATAAGAAATTTTGCTTTGAATGAACTAGAACAGTAAGTTCATTTTAAAAAATACAAATTTAGTAAACAAACTGCACTTTTTATTACACATATTTCACTTTTGTTCATTTAACATTTTACAACTTCTTTTCATCTCAAAGTATGTTAAAATTCCTTTCCAATTTTTATCTATGATTAATTATTAATTATTTTCTCACATTTACTTGCACCACCATATTGTAAGCAAATAGACTTAACAAGATTAAAATGTTATACCAATTTAAAAAAAAAAAAAACTTTGGCAACCAAACCTGACATGGTTTTGTGTGGGATGATATGGTTTTATAGTTCAGTAATAATAAAAACTATGTTTCATTTGAAGAAAAAAAACTATTATTTCATGCAAATAAAGGGCTTTGGTAATACCTTGTATTATTCCATCAACCTAAAATTACCGATTTTCAAAAAAAATCACTATAGCAACATTTTTTGAGTCCTCCCTAGGAAGTTTTCATCAATATATTCAGAAAATTGTATTAATAGTCTATATTTAGTCTATTTTCAATTTTTTTAATTCCTTGATATTATTGTTCCACTAACCTAATACTTTTTAATGTGTATAGTAATAGTTACAATCACTTACAAACAGAACAGCAAACAATATATAATTGAAATACCTGAATTTAACTTCAAGTTTTCCCCAAAAATTAATAAGATTACTGATAGGCCTAGTAAAGTTCAGTTTTGAATTGTCATTAAAACGGAAAGGAAATTAATATAGTCCATATATATATTTTTTTTAAATAATAACTTTATTTACTTTGTAAATATAGAGGCTTTTAAACTTAAGGATATTGTTTATGTTTCCATTAATTAACAATAAAGAAAGACATGCACTAATGTGTAAGAGTATGAATCAGATCATTGTTAGGTTATATTTTAGATATCTATGGTAAATAGATTATAATTATTAAAATATCAAAACAATATGCAAATTAAATTACTAACCTTCCACGTTCCTAGTCCTATTATTGGGAACTTTAAACCATTGTTAAATGTAACTAAAGGAACTTTTGAAGCCATTGCAGTAAATTCTTTAGCCTATGTTTGAATTTGCTGGAGCAAAAGACTTGTGCAAAACTACTAATGTAGTGACAAAAAGGAATCAAACTATAGTGCCAGTAAAGTATGAACACTCTTTATTTATAACCTTCCCTTCCTACTACAACTACTATTGTAGCTGTATACAGTAGTACAATAGTACTGTACTTAGTACTTAGTACTACACAAGCCAATAATAATGAAATAACACTTCAGTGCTCCTCCCCCCACAGTTACTGATAACATTAACTTATCCTGTACGTCCAATCACAGCCTACTCATTAACGATACAAACTGTATTCAATTATAAAACGAGATATTGTTTATTCACAGTGAAAACTTTAAATCGTATAGTATAGAAATATATATATAATCCTATGCTATATGTACAACGAAAACATATAGCAATGATTTATAAACGCAATATAAATAATATCGTATTATTTAACTAAAAACAGAATTTTCTGTGTTTAATGTTCTTTCTACATGTACGAGAATAAGTTTGTTGGTCTGTTTAAAATTCAAAATGTATTATTTTTCATACAGTACATTTTCGCGGCACGGTTACAGTATGCAATTCTCTTTCGTCTTGCTAACTTGATGGAAATGGAAATGATAATATGTATACTGTATACTTTCTTTTATAGTATGTCCAAAAATTATGTAGCCTGCAGTACAAATTTCGAAAAATGGTTCTATGGCTTAAAATGTAAAAAACCATTATGTTTAGCATTGCTTCCTTTAAAAATTGGAATGTATAATAACATTTAGTTTTACAAGCAAAAAACTTTTTTTTAGTTTATCTACGATCACAAATGATAACCATAAAATGTTTTTAAAATGAAGAAGCCCACAACGGTTACTGGTGCCTACGTAACAACAATGGTAAATTAAAATGTTTCTTTGCTGTAAAGTGTGTTTGATAAATGAAATTAGTACTCGTAAACGGATTAAAAAAAATGTTCGTTATGAAATTATATATCTTTAGACGCTTAAAATTGTATTATAATTTTGTTAGGAAACTAATGTTTGCTGTAAAAAAATATCATATTAAATGACAGTTTTGTCTTTTTGGACCTGTAGCTTAAACTTTGTTGACTGAGGGAGCTGTTTGTGGTTTGTAGCTTAAACCAAAAGAGGAGATGTTGATTTGTTAGAGGTGATGATAATTTTTTTCACAAAGTTTATTTTATATTACTTTATTTATATTAACTCCAAACCATCCACTCCTTCCAGCTGTCAGAAAAACAAGTACATTATACAATAAAGTAAAGTAGGAATTAGAAATTAAAAATAATAATTAAGACTAATATACAAAAACAAAACTTATAAAATCACTCAACAAAACAAATGCATATTATAAAACTAATAGAAAAGGACAAATTAAATCTAAACACAGCTGAAGATTAAGGAAAGAATGATAAAAACATTGACATCCTTATGCCAAATTTCAAATTTCTATCTTCTTTAATAGTGGAATGAAAATTAAATTTGTAAATTTACAAAATGAAGTTATACTATGCCATGTGAATAATCCAATGGAGTTTTTTCTTGTTTTGACACATGGAACGAATTCACAAATTTTTAATAGACAATTTACTGACACTGTTCATTCAAAAACAAATAATGTTTAAAAATATCATAATCACATTTACTAACATTTCAAAATGCATACATCATACATCAAATGCATACATTTTTTTCTTTTACATTTTTTAATGTAAAGATGAAAAAAACCATTTGACTATGAATGAGTTCCTGTTAACTTTCAATGAAATTTGAAATAATTTCTATGGCCTATTATAAAAAAGTGGTTTTTACTTAGTATAACCACTTTGCTGGAGACTAAAGTAGTTGACTATATTTTATTAAATTCAGTATATATGCCTTTGCCTGGTTTTCTTATAATTGTCTCTGAACCATTTTAAATTTGTATAAATGTCCATAAGGATGAAACAAGCCGTATGGTCCACTTAGGCTTCAAGGTAAAATTTATTAAAATAAGTTCATCAGAATTTCATCATATATGAAGCTAAATCATGTATAACATAACCAAATTAGTTTAGCAGTTTGTGAATAGCATGAAGCACTCCTCTATAATTCCAATAGAGGACAGGCTGCTACAGGATTTTGTAAACCTATCCTGTACAAAACCTTCTTCCTCTTCATGCCAGGTGGTTCATATTCCTTTGCAAGCAGTTATGTGAGTTTATTGTACGCCTGATGGCATATTGGCTTTATAAGTTATTATCAAAATCCAAGAGTCTCATAAACCCTTAGGATCTTATAAATGAGATTCATCTGTTAAGTGGTCAGTCCTTTGATCATTTTTTCAAAGATACATATGTAATCTACAGATCCACTTCCAGTTCAAACTCCAGGAGAAATCAGGACCTAAATTCATCACCCTTTCCACTTTCTAACAGTCCTTCCTTATCCCTACCCACATTCTAGGCAATGGTGGAAGAGTGTACTCCAAAGTTGCATGGCTAAGGGTGAGTTTTGTATGTAGGCTTTTGATACCAGACTACCTCCAGTTATAATCTAGCCTTATTGTGCTGTATGGGTGGGCTTTTTAGTTCCCTAGATACTAATAATTTAGAGGCCGAAAACAAACTGTCAACATTCTGGGAAGCGGGAAAAAATGGTCCTGGGGTGTAAAAAGAGCAAGGAGGTGGAAGAAACTGAAGCAGTATCTAAAACCCTGTGGAACACAAGCAGTGAATCACACTGTAAGGGTTCTACCCAACCTGCAATTGAAAAAGTGAAAAATGGGGTTGAACATCTCAAATCAGTAAGGCTATCTTTCAGGAGTGTAAAAGTGCAAACTGAGAAGAGAGGAAGGGGCTTCCAACAAATCTAAAAGCAGAAGAACTTCTAGGGATCAAATCATGGGAGTGAGAAATACTACCCTTATAAGGGAAAGGTCAGGAGTTACTGACAATTGTGCAAATTCCTCAAATCTTAAGAGATGAGATTTAATATTGAGTATCTTGGAGGAAAAACAAAGAAAACCCTCACAATGACAGGACTGAAAAGAAATCATAATCCTCTAAAACTTTAAAGGTTTTTTTACGGTGGAGTTAAGGGGACAGTAGAACCATGTATAGAGGGAAATTCAGATTAACCATATACTCATTACAGGGAACTGTAGTTTGAGGGTGCATCTGAACAGGATAGAAATGTATTGTGTAGGCTAAGCAGGATGGATGAAGAACTGCTGATCACATAATCAATGATTGAGGATCACCTATCTATCCTCTTGCAGGCAGGAGGCAAAGAGTGTTTGGTTTCAGAATTCCAAGAACCTCATGGAGTTCTAAATAAGCTTGTCAGTGGTCTGTTCAAAATCATTAATACAACCAGTCATCTAGTTTCTGGTCACTATCTACACCATTTCTATCTAAGGGACTTGCCTGTTTGTGACCATGAAAGACATGCCTGTTGGAGGATGAAAGACATGATGCCAATACTTGTATCTTGCTGTAGAATCATTGAGAGAATTGGTTGATGAGGGATGCAGTTTGATATTATAACAAAGGATAGGAAATGGGTGTTTACTGCAGTAGCATAACATGGACATCGGACCATTGATATCACTTGACACTCTTTAGTGTTTAACTTCTTTAAGTTAGTCATTAAAAATCATATATTTTTTTTATTTCTTCACACTTCTTTTAAATAATAATTTATACAGACTATAGTCATAAAATCAGGTTTTCCAGAAAGTAAACATGGATTTTATGATGTTGAGGGTTCGTTTTTATATTTATATTGTTAAACAGCAAAAATATTTGCTCTAAATATCCATTTATGTGATATTAATTTTTAAAAATTCTGTCTATCATGTTATGATACAGCTACATATCACAATTATATATTTATAAATTATAAAAGCTATTTAAAAACTTAAAATATTATTACTCTTTTATATTGCATTTTTTTTATATATCATTTCACCAAATTAAATCTGTTTATCAAATTTCACTGAAAATATGAAACCAAAAGTACTTGTGTTCATATTAAAAGTGTTTGCTTAAATTTTTTTTGTGTTTAACGTCCGACTATTGTGCACACTTGGGCTAATACAGAAAATGGGATGACTTATAGCGTATGAAAATGCCAAGCTCTGGCCAGGAATCAAACTCAAGTCCTCGGGGGTGAAAGCCCAGTACGCTATCAACTCTCATAAACAAAAATTACTTGCTCCAAAACAGTAATTTTTGTTTATGATATATTAGATACTGTTCAAAACCACTATCTTTAGGACATTTGATTCCACTATGTTAGTAACACATCCGTGTATTGCACATTATTTTATAGTGTCATCGAATTTTTATCTCCAAATTAAACTGAATAATATCCCTGAATAGTCAGTAATAAAACATGTGTTGATGACTTTAACACACATCAAAACACTTCACCACAGATAAGACTAACTAATAACATGTATGCTATCTTTGAGCTTTACTCTTCAAAGTATAATCCGCAAAAGATTAGCAATAAATACAATAAACAGGTTCAGGAAATTTGAGTAGCTTTTACTGACATTGAGCTCTTTTAATATCATTACTGTTTACATTATCACTTACACTCAAATAATACTTATGTATAAAAAAAGTATTTTTTTAAAATATATTTTTACATAACTCTTACTGGATTTGTTCTATTTACATCACCCTTGTTAAAGAATCTCATAATGCTGACAATGTTTTATAAATTTCCACTGCAATATGTCATAGTGATTCATTCATGAGTAAATAATTAATAAAACACCAGGCTTAACAAATTTGAAACAGGTGTAAAACTAAACACATCAGTTTTAATTTATAATACAGTGTTATTTTTCATAACTAGTTACATGTTTATAACATCAAACAGTACAAAAATGATTTCTTGCGAAAACTTCGTCACACATATTCAAGTTTCAGTGAAATTAGAATTCAATATTAAATGGGTAATCTCGATGGTTTTTGGCTCTAAAAATAAAATATATAAATATATATATAATAAATATAAAATATAAATAAAAAGTTCATTAGCAATTCTAATCCTAAGTAATAAAAAAATATTTTATTTTTTATTAATAATCTCCATAAACGTCATCATTATTTATAATTCAGCTGTCATGAATCAACATTCTATTTACAGAAAATATTTACAAAGACTTTTAACTTTTTAAAAATGGAGGCAAATACTAAATTTATAGTTGGCGGCAGGTTAAAACTTCTAAATATATATTGTATAACTTGAATATGAAAATTAAGGTTTGTTCTATAGGTATTCAAGGCCTTTAAGGAGTTGCCTTAACTTTTCCTTTGTTACAAAAGTTCAATAGTAATTCCAATCCTAAGAAAAAATAACATTTTATTTGTTATTAATAATCTTCATAAATTTAATCATTAATTATAATTCAGCTGCCATGAATGGACATTCTATTTACAGAAAATATTTACATAGATACAAAACATTCAATGTCTGTCTTATCCTTTTGATGTCCATTTCTTTAGACTGGAATATTTACAGATGGTTTGTTGATTGTATTTCCTCTGTGATTGAAACTATTAATTTACACATTACTTTTATTCTATCTTGAACTCTGAGTAAGAAATAACATTTTAGGCAAAATGACTAGTCAACCTGATGACAGTGGCGTGTATCTCACTCAGTGGTGGTTCTAGACTTTGCAAGGCCCTTTTACTTTTCGTGAGCACTAATATTTTTTAGGAGTCCTGGGTACATATAATTTTTAGCCTCCAGAGAAAAGAACAAAAAATCAGAGTGATTTCTCAAAATTGGTACATCAGACTGCGCTTAAAGTTTGATCATACAATATAAAGAATCATAACTCACATTAATGTGCCAAATATGATATAATTATTAGAAAATTATGGTTTGAGACTAAACAAAAAAAGCAAAATAAATCTTATGGCAACCAAGATTTATTTTTGCTTTTCTCCTGATTTACTCCTGAACTGTAAATTTCTTTTATTTAAGTAATTTGAACACATAAACTAATCCAAAAAAAATATTTTTGTTTTTCTAAAAGACCTGGAAAACAGAAAAATAGAAACAGAAAACAGAAAAAAACATTTTTTGTAAAAGAAAAATAGAAGACCTGGAAACAGCGATCAGGGAAGTCGGCTGAGGTTTTATGGACACATGGTCAGAATGGATCCAACGAGGATGAATAAACAAATTTTTTACAAGATATTCAACTTGAAGAGTCAGAGAGGATACACCAAGATGAAGGAAGAACTCAGGAGACTAAGAATCACGGATGAGGACTGTCAGGACAGAGACCAATTTAAGGAAAGGCCTTCAAATATAAAGGTTCTTGTGGAGGAGAGGAAGGAGCGCAGGGGAGGAAGATGGACAGAGGAGAGAAGGGCGAAGCATTCTGAGGGAATGAAGGATAGATGGAGGAAGAGGAAGGAAATGAAGTGATATTTGTGTGGTCCTTAGTTTGGCCTGTCTGCTAAGAAGATGAAAAGGGGACCTTGTTTGGTTGTTTTGAATGTTTTAGCATTGGAGCCACCACTGGTCTCAGCAACATCTGGTCTCAGCTTTATGTTCAACTTTTCTAACAATAACATTTTATCTGTATACTCACTCCTCAAATTTAAAAGCTCTTTCATTCAAGTTCATTTTATCAATCTGCACCATTTCTTTTGAGGTCAGCTGGAAATCAAAAATGTCAGCATTCTCTTGAATACGTTCGTCATTTGATGATTTTGGAATCACAACCAAACCATTTTGAATCTGTGCAATGATAAAAAATTAGAAAACAACTTATTTTCTAAAATTTTTGTAAACGTGCATGGACATAGTACAAAATGTTAAACAAACAAAAATTGTGTAAACAAATTGTTTAAAATAACATTATATTATATGGAGTGTCATAAAAATATTGTAATGGCTGCATATTTCTTCAGGTGCTATTTGACACCTGTTATATAAGAATTAAATGTAACAAAATCGCTAGACAAAAGTATTTGATAACTATAGACTTACATTCTTATTAGACACACTTTATGCTGTACCAGTTTTGTTCAAATCATGAGTACCAACATATTTTTACTATCCTTCAAGATTTTTGATATTTTTTTTAATAAAAGTGAAAATTTAAATGTAGCTTCTAAATCTTTAAAGAAAAAAAATTTACGATTCAACATTAAATCAAATCAATATGAAAGATGGTTCATTGAGTTTTCAAATTTTGTCTGTTGCTTAAACTGGAAACATTAAGATTTCAAGGTCTACCACATTTTCTAAAATGTCTAGGAATATGTGAACATAAGAAAATATGTAAATTTAAACGGTCAGAAAATATTTACTAAATACCAACCAAGTATTTTAGTGCTGTTTGTGCCATTGTCTTCTTATACCTTTCAGCTATTGTGTACAAACGCTCTTCAAGCAATATAAACTGTGCATTGTCAGGACAATGGCCAGGCCTTTCTGGTGATCCAAAAGGTGCATAGGCGATTACAACAATGTGTTTAGATTGACAGAATTTTATCAGCTGTTTTTGATTAAGATAAATATGACATTCGATCTGTAAAGTAAATACAGTTAATGTCCTCTTCTATGACTGATTATTTTTGTAATACCATATTATACTGGAAATTCATTAAATTCCTACAAATGAAATTTGTTTAATGTCTTTTTGAAATGAAGTTATGAAAAAGGTAACGTTTAAACATTGGTCATAATTTGAATTAGGTTCAATAGGTGTATTTCAATTCACTTGATGATAAGCCATTAATGTTATTAATGGCTGGTTCTGAAGTTTTTTTTTGGTGTTTAACATCTGACTATTGTGCACACTTGGGCTAATGCAGATGATAGGATGATTTATAGTGTATGAAAATGCCAAGCCCTTGCAGGGAATCGAACCCGGGTCCTCGGGGTGAAAGCCTAGTACACTATCCACTAGGCCACCGAGGCGGCTTGAAGTTATGTAAATAAATGGTACAAGACATTAAACAAACTATCTGACATTCAATTATTTCTCCCCCACCAAAAATCATTTCAGAAACTATCTACAAAAAAATTTCAGAAAATCAATAAAATTCTTAAAATCTCATTCAAAATTTCAGATTTTGCTTAATGATTTGGTTATGTATGAAGATTCGTAACTCGTCGGTATAACAAATATTCAATAAAAGGAAATTACAAATAGGATATAGCTAAATAACAAAATGTACATTGGATTATGTCGGTTTTTTTAAATTTACACATGAATATAAATACCTCTCATTTCAATTTTATACACTGATTTTAATTATGAATATTCAAGGTATGACCAAAATATAATAAACTGATTTCAGAAATTAGGCCAAATTTCCAGAAAAATTGGGGAGTCATGAAGATATATTTCGTTGAAGAATACATTTAAGCAAAACTGAATTGAAATTGTTTTAAAAACCAGATTTATAATTTTTAAGTCTTTTTAACCAAAAAAAGATTTTTAAAATGTTAAAAATTTTAAAAATATAACTTAACTTTTTCATCACCATCTTTTCAGCTCGAATTATAAAAAATTCTGATTTCGGTCAGGATTCATTTTGACTTTCCCTATTTATTCCAAAACCTTATATTTTGTTATTTCAGATTTGGTAAACTTACATAATTTATGAATCTTTATAATGAATAAATGTTTACCAAAATCTGTTAAACTGATTTTCAGAAATTTGTTAACATGTAAAAACGGTGTACTAAACTAATGCAATACTAGACAAATTTTAAATTGTAATGTATACTAAGCCTCTCGTAAGTAAATAATTTATAAATGTTTTGTTCAACTGACTTGATTAACGACAGGCCAGACTTTAGCAATTTTTAGAAGTCGTTTAATTTGTTCACTATTAAAATTTGAAACGCCAATGTGGTGCGTCAGACCTAACTTCAAACATTTCTCCATAGCTTTCCAGGTCTCCTCTATTGTTGTTGGGTCTTCTTCAGTAGGTTTATCTTTCTGGAAAAAACATATTTTTATCATGTTAGCTTAAACGTGTCGTCTTAGGATAGGAATACTTACAGCTGATATGTAGATTTAGTTTCTTGTGGTGATACATTTCTTTAGTCACATAAACTTTTTTAAGATATACATGTACACCAGAATATATATACGCCTGTTTTGTAGACCAACTTTGCTTGGTCTCACACTGAAGGTTAAATTTTCCTCACAGTTTATAGCTGAAAATTTACACAACATTTAAGTATTCAAATGATGAAAATACATGTGAAACATTAGCAATAAAAAATGTACTAAATCTTTGGCATTTGTTATATTAACAGCTGCTGCCACATGGGCTGTTTTGCTGCACAAAATATTTTGATGCTTGTTTAGTAATAAAATTATTGCTGAGACAACAGCTAAAAATTTGTCTTAAGAAATGTTATTTAGAATCAGTTATATAATAACTGGTGTGGTATTGTTTAAAGAAAACATGTATGTTAATTGCTTATAGAAATTTAGTTTTGAAGATTTTTGTTAAAAGTAAATAATCCCAGCACTTATTCGGCTGTTAATTTATACAGTTGATAACATTATAACATTATAAATTACATATACAGTTGAACAGTTAACAACATTATAACTATATCTTGCTAACACGATAGAAACGATTTTGCAAATTATTTTTGAAATTCCGATTTCACCATTATAACCAGAATTCAAATTTTCAAATTTAATTTGACTGTCTGTGATAGAGGGAGAAGTAAGGCCTACCAGTGGACAGTGGACAGTTCGGGTAGAAGCTGACAGTCTTTGGTGTTGACCCATCCCATGTGAAATTTTTATGAGTTGCGTACATGATCAAGAGTTTGTTTTTTTTTTTTACTATGTACTGCACATTCCATTTGAAAATATAATTTTCATAAAATATGTTAATTTAGCTTAAAAATATGCTCAAAAGTAAAAAAATATAACATTTTTGCCCATGGCACTAAAATAGTTAAGGAATGCTGCACACATGAGTAACTTTGTTAATGGAAAATAAGGAAAGATACAAATAATTAACACTTGTAAAGAACAGAACATAAAATACATTTATCAATGAGGTCATATTTGCTATTAGTGGTAAGCAGTTGAGGAATATTGGAAACGCCTACATCAAAAACAGAAATTTATCCAAAAACCCAGCAGTGGTGGTTTAATAATGGTCACGGTGCCTTGTTGATTACCTCAATCATATGATATCTAGAATTTCAAAATTGTTTAGAGGTTAAATATAGTAAAGATAAAACTATAGTCTTATCTGGATTATATAACACTTATAAAATATAATATAATATAATATATAATATAATAAATAAATATATTTATTTATTTATATATAGCTTTACTATTAATTCTCTGATAGTTGAACAAGTTGCCAAACGTTTTCATTGTTTTACTGTCTTTTGCTGAAGATGTTCTGCTAGAGCATGAATTATCACAGGCATCTTCACAGCCATCTTTAAACTTTTTCAACCATTCAAATACTTCTGTTTGCGATAAACAATCATCACCGTACACTTGTAACATTAAATACGTTTCAGTTACAGATTTTCTGTTTAAAAAAGAAATTTCATTTTCACTTGATGTTCTTGTTAAATACTAAACATTTTTACAATGTAACATGAAAATATCAACCTCTTTTAATTACTGCTGTGGGCGGACTGAGGAGAGGGGAAAGTCATTTAATTTTTGTATTTGTTTGGTCATCATAGTTATACCAGTTTGTTTTTTGTTTGTGTGGCTATGCGCATGTGTGTGTGTGTGTGTGTGTACATATATTTATATATAAATTCACAACAACATTTTCCACTTATAACATTATAGTTTCCCTTTTATGAGTTGTTAATAAAGTAATACAGTATTGTAAATAATTGTTAAACATTATTTATTGTTTGAATATTATAAATATTTATAACCAAATATTGCACTTAAAACATTACCTTATAGCCAAAAGGCCAATGCATAAGATAGAGATCAATATAATCGAGACCTAATTTATCTTTTGAAGTTCGACAAGCTTCAATGACATCATCAGGTGAATGGCAGTCATTCCATAACTGTAATAACACACGTCATCAATGCGGCTAAACTTTGGAAATTAACAAATTAATACATATTGAAAGGCATAATCATATATTGAAATTATCATGTAAAGAGGAAGGCAATGTAGTTCTTATTGTTAAAGAAATAGTCAGAAATAACACATATTCAATAAAAACATTATCACCTCAAGTAAATAAAACTCATTAGAGAAAATATGTTAAAGCTCTCATTAATTTAAAACAGTTTAATTTAATTTAAATATTTCATTAATTAAAAAAAATAGATAGTGATCTTTCTATATGCACTATCTATTTATAAATATTAATACTATAATTTTAAGTTATATTTTTGCTTAATAAAAATAAATGCAGGTTGTAACTGCCAGGTTTGAGAATGTCTGACTCTTGGTTAAAGTTTCAAATAAATAAAATTTATGTACATAATTATATTGTTTTCTCACAAATTTTGTTTTTTAATTACTTCCCTTGCCTGGTTTTCAGTACCGATTTTATCAAATTTTCAGTTTAATTTTTTTCAAAAAAAAAATGTTTTCAGACTGGTGATGCTCTGCTAGAGCATTTCTGGACTGCACACCACAAGGTTGTAGGTTCTAGAGGCAGTTACTGCTGTTCCTTTATCCTTACTGATAAAACTTATCCCCCATCCTAATTAGTCTAAGTGGTGTAAAATATGGATGTTAAAAAAAACTACTGTACTGTATGACTAATGCAGCCCAGGAAGTGACAGTGAAAATGGAGTTGAGCTTGAGAATGGAGACAGGAAATATCAACTGACAGCTAACTTCAACTTCTATCTTACAATTGCACATTTGTCTCCAACTAGTACAAAACCAGTACAAAATGACTCTCCACTTAAGGTCAAGCTCCATCTCATTCTGCACAAGCTCTATCAGCTTGTTTTCCTGCCCGTTTGTAAGGTCACAACACTACTAAATTGTTTTATCATTCATTTTTAAAGTTTACAATGTTATATAGCTCTTAAATAAACAATAGTAAAACCAGATTGACAATGAACTTGAATAATTGTATAAGGAAATAATCATTTAATTCCCTTATCACAATATTGATAAGAGTGTTTCTGTTATCATAGTCATATTTTTTTATATTATTATTTTAAACCAATATTTTTAAAATTTATACTTTTTAATGTACTGAAGGGAACATCAGTGGTTTACAAATAAGAAGTACTTATAGTTGCTGAGCACAAGCTGAGGTTACAATAGTGACCTTCTCCGGCCAATGTTGTACTAGACAAGTATAAAAACATCAGTCTGCTAATGTGATAGGTGGGGGAACAATGATTATAAAACTGAAGAAAATGATTTTCATTGCAAGCATGAAGGTTTTTGGAAAGCATGGCCTGTATCCATGCATCCAGCTCTCTTTACACCATTCTCAAACAAGGATGCACACCTTATAGATCTTTTACTGTTTTTGGAAACATCTCATTCAAAGAAGGTAAAAACAGAATGTTAGGAATTGTGTTACACTGTATTTAAAAGCAACACACACACACACTCATATATATATATATATATATATATATATATATATATATATATATATATATATATATATATTAGAAAAACAAAACAAAGTCAGAATTTCAACAATTATAAAAAAGTTAAATTTACTTTCTATGTTTACTAATATTGTTTGATTATTTTGCAGAGATATATTTCCAGACTCCCTCTTTAAAGTAAACAGCTAAAATTGCTTGAATGTCAGGGACAAATAAACGAGTGCTGTTTATTGTGCATCAATGTAAGATTATGTGCACATCAATAGTAAGTTCCTATCAAATGTGTAGTTTTCAGATAGAAATCACATTTATTTTAATGCCGTCATCAACCGACAAACATTATGTTTTCTTCAATTTTAGTATCTTGGATACACAACACATATTGTTAACTGACGAACAGAAAAGATTAAGAACTCAATATGCACCAAAAGGCAGGTGTAACGAAGCTAGTACATGCCTTCATTTCAATACTAAACTTATTTCTAATTTACCTTTGTGGTGATGAACATATCGTCACGAGTAACAGTTCTGTCCTTTATCTTTGCTCGAACAGCCTTTCCAATTTCTACTTCATTTTCATATCTACTTGCAGTGTCAATATATCTGTAACCTGCATCTATTGCAGTTTTTACTGCATTTTCTGCCACTTTGCCTTTAGACTAAAAATAATAGTAATGATCATGATGGTGTATGCAATAAATCACAATTGAAGAAAACTAAGAGTAAGTAAAAACTAGTACACATATTATTTTATTGTTTGTATAGATAACTTAAACATAACCTAATAAGCTAAGAAGGTCCTTATATAATTTGTACCATCCTTCTTCCTTAATTTTCAGAATGTTTTTATGTTGGTGCTGTACAATAAACTTTTATTGTATATTTTAGAACTGTCAATTTTACTTATTTGTCTTCTTCTTCCTTTCATTAAAGACTAGAAAGCACACTGATTAGAGATGCAGGAAACTGACTGGTATCTTAGCCGTATTAACCACTGAGTCTTGGTAATTATTATAATAAAACAAAATGCATTGTTTGTTTAATACATTGTAAAACATTTTTAGGTTTAATATTTAGTTGTGTTACTATACTGTTACTGTTATTATACTATACTGTGGTACTTAAACACCACTATCTGAAGATAAGGAAACTATTAATTTCCCCCCTTGGAAAAAAATATGACAAACTGTGAGTTTAAATTTCAAATTTTGTAATATTTCAGATAAACTTTCTATTGAACAAATATATATTTGTTGAATCTTACACTATTCTACTAAATAATCAACATGATAATATTGAGTTAATGTCACCTGTAAATATGGTATTTACCCATAATGTACGGTAATAGCATAATAAAAAGTATTGTTTTTAAAAACCTGTAGGCACTTTCTGATAAGATAGACACAGTAATAACCTGAAATAGCAGGGAGGGGATAATCAATAAATATAGATAAGACATAATGTTACTGTTTACTCCTGTTGCCTACTTAAAATTGATAACATTAGAAATAATGTAAGTTTTCTTCAATTAATATTCATGTTCAAGTTTGGACTTTCACTCCTACAACATTCACTGGAGTAACTAAATACCACTACATAACTTTGTGTCAAAGTGAGTTGAAGCTATGATGAATAAAGCTGTATTATTTATGTAACAAAGCTTTATAATCTACAGCCAGATCCAATTAAAATATAAATTTTTGTTATATTTACAAGGAGAGTAAAATCATTGCTGCTTCTGAAAATGTTTTATTTATTTTTTTTAACGTCCGACTATTGTGCACACTTGGGCTAATGTAGACGATCGGATGATTTATAGCATATCCTCGGGGTGAAAGCCCAGTACACTATCAACTAGGCCATCGAGGCGGCTGAAAATGTTTTATTCAGCAAATGATTACAACACACCAGAATTCTTTCACATTAAGTTATTATATATTTAAAATTGATGCTGTTAAAATAGCTGAATAAAACTTGTATTAATGAGAAATTTATAGTTTTAGGTTAACAACAGGTATTATGTTTTAATTACTGGGAGTTTTTGGTTGTATTTTTTTTTTTTTTTTTTTTTTTAACGTCCCGACACAATAGTACACACTTGGGCTAATGCAGACGATGGGATGATTTATAGCGTATGAAAATGCCAAGCCTAGGACAGGAATCGAACCCGGGTCCTCGGGGTGAAAGCCCAGTACGCTATCAACTAGGCCACCGAGGCGGCTATTATTGTATTTTTAACCTGCTTTATACAAACGTACTGTTTCTTGGTAAAGATAAATAAACAAATAAAAAAAATTGGCATATTATGTATCTTAATCTTATAATACTATATAATTGTATAGTACAAAATAAAAATATCTTGGTTAGTTTAATAAAATATGTTATGTACTTGACTTTCTCATAAAAAAAAACAAATAATTATAGTTAACAGTATAGGTTTAACCCTTTCAGTGCCATAGACGTTTTTACACAGGAAAAATTTTATAATTTTTTTTACTTTTGGATATATTTTAAGCTAAATTATATTAAATAGGGACATATTTTATGAAAATTATATTTTCAAGTGTACACATACAATACATAGTAAGACAAAATAAGCAAAACTCTTGATCAGCTGTGCCTCATGAAGAATTCAAATGTTCCAGTCAGCTTCCACCCAAACTGTCCACTATTTAAGGTGAGCCTCACCTCTCCCTCTAAGGAAACTCTAAATGAGTAGCATAGAAAAACTAATGGATGATGTGGGGTTCGAACACACTGATGCCTAACACATTATACTGGCCAGGGATAGTGCCTTAGACCACTCAGCTGTTTGACCAGTCTGAAATTGTTTCATTTAATTGCATAAATCATTCATTATTTTATTATTGTTTGGTTATGTTAAACAACTTATTGTTTTTTTTATTTTACTTTGAAAAAAGTAGTGCTAAAGAATGTTGGGATTAAATTTATATAAAACAGACACTTGGTTAAACCGGATGTTGGCACTGAAAGGATTAAAATGAATTTATTTGATTTTACTTCCGAAATCAGTACGTTCTATAAAATTATAACGATTGAGCTTATTTCGTAATATTTTTGTTTAGCTGATTTTTTTTTTTTTTGCCTAACGTGTCCATACTTTATACCAGTTGGACTAATGAGGACAAGGGATCAGCATTGGCATTAGCAGTAAGGAAAAACAATGGGAGTAACTGCACTAGAACTAAGAACTTGAAGGTCGCAGTTCAGAGACACAGTAGACTAACCACCACAGTTGTTTTAACCACATCAACCACCATGTCCCCTGTCTGGTTCAAAAAAGTAATCACAATTATCAGATATCATTTTGAGAAACTTGGATTAAACATTTTTTCATACTGTTTCATTGAAAAACAGACTTGGTTTATCATATTTAAAACAATTAATTCTAGGAAACTAACTGTTATTTCATCGACCAACTGAATATGCAGTACATTGATAAGATTTATTCTTATATAATATTTGTAAAGCACTTACCTGCCAAGTTCCAAGCCCTAATACAGGTATAGGCTTTCCACTAGGAAGCCTGATTGATGTATTTTTAGCCAATGGTTTTTCAGTGGTTATCTCTCCAAACATAGTATTTTGTTTGATACAACTTCACATCAAATTAAAGTAGACAGCTAAGTTATGTAATTAATTATATTGTGCATGTTTTGTTACTGATGAAGTTGATAACTGTGCACTGATAAATGATGAAGTGATTATTTAAAAACTTCCCATATTTATTACAAATCCATACAATTTACAAACAGTCTGTTTCTGGCAATATCTTCTAAACCCACCAGAAACTTTTTAAAATATTTATAAAGTAGGTGTAACGATTAACAAAGTAGTCATGTACAAAACCATAAATCCAATCGTTTATTACCTACAAACTCAACTATAGTGTAACAGTCGTAAATGTAATGGATTAAATAAAACTATACAGAGAGATCAGCTGTTGCATTCCCCTTTTTAATAGTTCACCAGTGACAACACACAACCATCCAACAACAACCATTTTTAGTTGAACTTTCACGCTGTACTATTGTAGGAAGAAACAGACATCTATCACTATAAAAGCATATGCAATGTAAATGAAAAAAGAATTTAATAAATATTGTGACTTACTTTTGCAAAGACAATCTTTGATAAACTACTAGAAACGCAAACAATTTGTAACTTTCCTAAGCTAAAATATGATAATGTAATCAGGTCATGGACACGCAGTTATAACTATCAAAACGTTTCAAAATGTTTTATATTAAAATAGAGGAAACCCGTGCTCCACGAAATATTTCTTTATTAAATTTAATTATTTAAACAGTTAACACAAAAACCAATATTATAATTTATTTTTTTATTTATTTTTGTCTTTATTCTTCAGCTGTTATGAAAATTATACTCTTGTTACCATGGAAACCAATATTAGAAATAATTTTGTTTTTATTAAACAGCTATTATATGAAAATTATACTTTTGTGTTTATCCAGCAGCTATTATGAAAATAAATAAATTTTAAGAGGGAAAAATGAACTGTGAAGGGTGAATTGTTCCCTTTAGGAATGTTTTTTTAAATCCTTTGTACATTACAAAATGTGCCTCCATTTAAAATTTTTAAGGACTGATCTGTGTTGAACAGTCAGTCAGGATATCGCATTTTGTATATTAAGATTACTTTGTACCTAAACAATTTCAAAACTTCATAATTGATATTTTACATTAAATTGAAAATATTGTTTGACAAAAATGATCTTTAATTTTAAAAAAATGAAATAGTTTATTTTTTCATTTACCTGTTTAATGATTCTAAGATACATGAATCTTAGAAAAAATTTAGTAAATAGTTTTATTAAAAAAAGTACAGACATTCATTGTACATCCATCATAAATAAATAAATAAAATGTTTCATATATAAAAATCATGTACAGACATGATCTTAATTTTTTCTAAGAGATAAATTCCTAACTCCATAGTTTAATTCGCTTGACATGTCAATATATGACAGAATGCATATACCATTTCTTCTATAAATTTGTTAAGTTCCAATTAAAAAAAAAGGAATTTTTTCTAAGAGATAAATTCCTAACTCCATAGTTTAATTCGCTTGACATGTCAATATATGACAGAATGCATATACCATTTCTTCTATAAATTTGTTAAGTTCCAATTAAAAAAAAAGGAAACAATATACATTTATTAGGCCTAAATTAGAACAAAAGTAAAATTTAAATGAACATATGAATTTTAATGTAAACTGTAAAATTTAAAAGAAATTAACACATTAATTTGACAAATGGTGGAAACTTAATTGGACAGTTCAAAATTTTTGTTTGCAGATGACTTCATTTTCTTTTGTGTTATTGATATCAACATCAGCTTACATTGGTGTAACTGTAAATGGGTGAAATATGAATTGTTTTAACATTTTAGTTTACAAAGAATATTATAATTTCAGAATTGATAAACTGGAAAAAATAAAACACACTAAACATTTTAAATATAATTTATAAAGTAGAAATTTGTCAAATATAAAAAAAAAAAATAGAGAATAAAAATATATCCTATGGATTTGCATGACTAAAAAATTATAAAATTAACAAATAACAACTATTTTAAAATGTATAATGTTATACAATTTACAAAAACTTAAATAGCTTATTAGATTTTACCAAAATAATTATACACATTTTATTACAATATTGATAAATAATACACATCATACTTATACAAGTCTCTTGGGCTAGTTAAGAGAAAACCTACTGCCTTGTAGGAAGTAGTTGGTTCTACAAAGGCTAGAGGAATTTAACCTCGATCAAAAATAATTAACCTGGTGTCCAGGATAAGCAATGGATAAAACAAAATTTGGAAATTGTACCCCAGGTGGACAACTAGACATTAGTCTGGGAATTCCACCCTCTTCGGAGGCCGGCCTCATGGATTCTGGGGGAGGTCAACTATTGCATTCTGAACACTTATTTAAGAAGAGTTTAAAAACAGTGAGATCCCCACCGGGAAAGGATTTACTAAGTAAAACCAAATTGTTGTCAACAGATCAGACTACTTCAAAGCTATCAGAGCAATATCAAACCTTATTTGAAGCTAATCAAACGAGAAGTAAGAATGAACAAATTCTATATAATGCATGGATGGAGGAGAAAAAGGCGAGAGAGCATCTAGAAACTACATTAAAAAGCATGCAACTCCAGTTAGATGCCCTTCATGAAAAAGTGTTGGTTCAAAAAGAATCTAGTAAAACCAGTAAGGACAAAATGTTGGAACCTACAATATATGAGACAGATGAGGAAGAGCTAGACAATGAAGTGGGCTGGTTAACAAAAAGTAATAAGAGATTTAACAGACTTAAAAAAAGGAAAGCAAGTACATCACCAGATTGTTCTCCTAAACAAGATAAATGTGATAGAAAATCACATTCAGTTAAGTCTTGCATAAATGAACCCACAAAGATCAGGAATAATGAGAAATATATTGCACCTCCACCAATATATGTCTCAGGAGTTGCAACATTTCATGACCTTAAACAATTAACTTCAGAAACAAGTGAAAGAACTTAAATTCACTTATTTAGCAAAAGAAGCCTGGAAGATAAATACACCAGATGGAGATACATATAGAAGCATTTCTGCTAAGCTCTCTGAAATGCAGATTCAATGGCATACTTATGAGGATAAAGCAAACAGACCTTTGAGAGTTGTTGCAAGGGGACTGGATAGTACTTGCAAAGAGGAAGAAATAAAAGAAAGTCTTAGGCTAAAAGGATTTAATATCATTGAGGCAAAAAATATGATTAGGAAAGAATCTAGAGAAAATTCAAAAGGTGAAAGAACTACAGAAAAAGTAGGAATGCCCCTCTTTATGCTAACCTTCAGTAAAGGTGAAAGTACAGATAAAATATTTAACTTAAAATCAATCATGGGCATTATTGTTAAAATTGAACCATTACGAAGGAATATTAACGTAGTTCCGCAGTGTAAACGTTGTCAACGTTTTGGTCATACTCAAGGGTATTGTAACAGAGAATTTACATGTGTTAAATGTGCTGGGAAACATGCGACAGCTGCTTGCCCTGTAAGTAAAAGCCAACCAGCGAAATGTTTTAACTGCCAAGGTAATCACCCAGCAAGCTTTCGAGGATGCCCTGTAGCAAGAGAATACCAGGATGGTAGAAACAGGCAAATATTAGCTCGACGAAAAATCCCAAGTGTAAATAATAAGAAATTGATCCGAAGGGATATCGTATCTACAAATGTTGACGATAGGGATCAATCAAAAATACAAAAGCTATGCGAATATTGTTCAAAATGAACGAGTTAAGGAAAATGATTCCATTAAAGACCTATTAAAACATGTCATTCGGAGACTTGATGACCAGGAAGAGACAATAAGAATGCTAACTAGGGAAATTAAAGGAGATATATTGAGTAAATTACATTAGTCACTCATTACGTGTTGCTACTTGGAATGCTAATGGTCTACGTCACCATTTATCAGAACTAGAAATTTTTCTACAAAATGAAAGAATTGACATTTGCCTGATTTCTGAGACACATTTCACGCAACAATCCTATATTAAAATGCGGGGTTACAACTTCTATCATGCACCACATCCGGCGGAAAAAGCAAGAGGAGGATCAGCAATTTTAATTAAAGAGAACATATTGCACCATGAAGAACTGAAAATAACAGAATTGATGATGCAAGTAACAACAATTACCATCTACAATAACAATAAAGATATTAAAATGTCTGCCATTTATTGTCCTCCTAGGCACTGTCCAATGAAAGAGGACTATCTGAATCTTTTTAGAAATTTTGGGGACTGTTTTGTTATTGGTGGCGATTATAATGCCAAGCATACATATTGGGGTTCCAGACTGGTTACCTCAAAAGGAAGGGAGCTTTACCAAGCAGGAAGAGAGCTTAAGTGTACTTTCATATCCACAGGCACACCAACGTATTGGCCAACTGATCCAAACAAAGTTCCTGATCTGATTGACTTCTTCGTGGCTAAGGGTGTCAACAGTGAATACATTAACGTGGAAAGCAGTGAAGACCTCTCGTCTGATCATTCACCAGTGATTCTTATGTTAGGTGAAACAATAAATCAGAAGCAAGTTTTGCCTGCATTGACCAATAAAAGGACGAATTGGGACATGTTTAGAAGTAAACTGGAACAGTTTGTGGACTTGCAGATCCAAACTGATACTTGGGAGCAAATTGATTTTGAAGTTGAACAGTTGACTGCTGATATACAGCAGGCAGCAGAAGAGAGTACTCCTCAAAGCAGTGGAAACAAAAATCGAGTAATAAGTTACCCCATGGAAGTGAGAGAGTTGATCATTAAAAAAAGGAAAGCCCGTAGAAAGTGGCAACAAACCAGATTTCCTGAAGATAAAACAAGGGCCAACAAACTTAGTAATGAACTGAAGAAATTAATTCGATCAATTAAGAACGAATCTATAAATAAGTTTCTAACTGAGTTGACGGCAGGAGAAGATACAGAATACTCTCTCTGGAAGGCAGCTAAAAGAATAAAAAGACCTAAAATCCAGAATCCACCACTGAAGATGTCTGATGGTCAATGGGCACGCACTTCAAAACAAAAGGCAGATCTTATTGCAGAACACTTGAAAAATGTCTTCCAACCTTTGTCACAACAAACAAAAAGAGAAAATATAGAGGAAACTCATAATATTGATGAAGCAAAAGTTACCCCTGTTACTATGAAGGAATAATAAATATAATTCATTGTAATCTCCGCACTAAAAAAGCACCAGGGTATGATTTAATAACAACTCAAATAATTAGAGAACTACCCATGGTAGCCTTACGCAAACTATTAATACTTATAAATTCTTGCTTTAAACTGACATATTTTCCTAAACATTGGAAAATTGCTGAAGTAATTGTTGTACCTAAACCAGGAAAATCGCCATATGAAGTTGCGTCATATCGACCTATTTCTTTGTTACCTTCTTTGTCAAAAATAATGGAAAAATTAATTTTGAACAGATTAATGAAAATTGTAGAAGATAGAAAACTAATTCCACCGCACCAATTTGGTTTTAGAGCAAAACATTCAACAATTGATCAAGTTCATCGCATCACAGACATAATTGAGAAAACACTTGAGGAAAAGAAGGTCTGCACGGCTGTCTTTCTTGATGTTGCGCAGGCCTTTGACAAAGTTTGGCATGAGGGATTATTATGTAAACTTAGGCGAGACCTTCCTCGACATTACTTTCAAATAATAAACTCATATATTTCAGATAGACACTTTCGTGTTAGACATGATAACAAGTTTTCAGAACTTCATAAAATAGCGGCAGGAGTTCCACAGGGGAGCGTTCTTGGCCCAACCCTTTATTTACTGTTTACCCGTGATATACCTCAGGAAAATAATACCACCATTGCTACCTTTGCCGACGATACCGCTATTTTAGCTGTTGGAAAAGATGCGGTCGTTGCTACTACCAAACTGCAGAGAGCTGTAGACAAAGTAATTGAATGGACTAAATGTTGGCGCATTAAAATAAATGAAGGAAAATCTACCTATATTCATTTTACAAATAAAAAGTTAGTACCAATACCCTTGACAATAAACGCCAAAACATTGTCTCATGGGAATACAGCCAAGTATCTTGGCATGACACTTGATACAAAGCTGAAGTGGAAGGAGCATGTAAAGAAAAAGAAAGAAGAACTCAATATAAAATACAGGCAACTTTACTGGTTGCTTGGACGAAACTCTGAGTTGTCCATTCATAACAAGCTATTAATTTACAAGCAGGTGCTGAAGCCTGTATGGACCTATGGCATCCAAATCTGGGGCTGTACGAAAGAAACTAATATGATGGTTATTCAGAAGTTTCAAAATAAAGTCCTTCGAGGATTAGTTCAAGCTCCATGGTATATTCGTAATAGCGATTTACACCGGGATTTAAAAGTGAATTCAGTAAAAGAAGAAGTGAGGAAGGTGGCTTTGAGGCATAAACAACGTCTCATAGTTCATGCTAATCAGGACATGACTGGCACATTTAATAACGAGATACGCCGCCTCAAGAGAATCAAACCTCATGATTTGATGCTATAGAGATCCGGTGTTTAAAAGTGAAGGGACTAGATACTAGTGTCAACCCTACAAATGTGATTCAAAAGAGAGATAAATCTTTAGTCGATCTTATTGGGATTGGTCAAGATGATTAATTTGTTTTGTTTGTTATTTGTTATTTTATTTGTAACAACAAATACAATAAAAAAAAAAAAAATACTTATACATACTTATTACATATATACTTATGTATATGTTAATAACAATAATAATTTAATTAATAATAAGTGATGTGAGAGGACTGAATCTGGAAGAAACTGTGTTGAAAGACCAATTTGTAGCACAAACTACAATCAGACCATTATGTACATAAACCATTATTGTCTTATTTCCTTTCTTGGAATTAATATTTCTTTTATGAAAAATTTAAAAATTAATGAAATTCCAGTAAATTATTTTATTATGAGATTTATCTACATCCAACCAGTATGTTCAGTGCTGTCAAAATATTAACACTTGAAGCATAAAACCTGTAGGTCAAAATTTAAATACCTTTACCAATTTCAATTAACCACAAATGATGGATTACTTATTAAAAGGTTAACAATTAAAAAAATAATCATAAATATTTTGTTAGAATATATTTCTTAATTAAAAAAATACATCTTACAGGTTTTAAAATAAAGACAAAAACAAATTAGTGATATACTACATAACAACAATATATATATATATATATATATATATATATATATATATATATATATATATATATATATATCAAAACCTCGGATAACCAAACAATCGAAACCTGCATTATCTAATAAGCACCCAGAATCGCAAATCCATTGACAAAAATAAATACGATAGAACAATATAAGAGCTGAGATCACATGGGCTAGGAAAGAAGTAAATGCCTGACCTTGAGTTGACTTCCGTAGCCACAGACTCCCGAGTCTAATATATAGCAAAACTGCCAACCTGCACCTCCATCCCATAAACTGACATCCATATGGATGTCTAAAAGAGGTTAGAATCATTTTACCTTCAAAACTTTCTATAATTAACTAAATACAAAAAAGTATTACTAGCGCACTGCTTAACTGAAGGAAAGATCATTATCTGAAGTGTCTCCCCTCTTTATTTCAAATAACCGGGTTAGCATATAATTGCAGCATTTGAACATATCTAAATAAGGCACACCGTTAGTTACTTCTTTAAGTAACATTCGACAGCATATACTTAATTAGAACAATTAAGTTTTCTTTTTTTAGAATGTTGTTTACTTTCACCATTCACAAACTGTTTCTTCTTAAATTCTAAAGCAGTTCGAAAATTTATGTCTTCTTCTGATGGAGTAACACTTCCTTTTATTATGCAAGACACAACAGTCTTATCGGAGTATTCCAAATCAAACAAGAGCTGAAACAAAGTTGTTAGTTAGAATTAGAAAGTTTAAAATCTGATAAATTAAGTCTCGGATATTAGAGAAGAATAAAAATTACAAAGCACACAAAAATATCTTAATCGATAGAAGTGTAAAATGTATGAAATACAGGGATAACAAAACACACGGACTACGGTGGTGTAGATATACTAAAACGGTCAAAAAGTTTGAAAAATTCTGTAATCTGTTTGAAATATCCTTGAGAATTTAAAACTATTTAAGATGGGGAAAAGCAATATGTAGACAAAAATGTATTGCAAATTCTGTAATCTGTCTCACATTTAGTTCAGGGTTGGAAAATGTAAAATTATAAGAGGATCCATTTCTATTAAAAAAAATTATTTCTTAATTTTAAAATATTCACGTTATAATTATTCTTTATTCAGGCATTTTTCATTATTTATGTTAATAAAAACAATACACAACATTTCTAAAGTATGAATCAACTTTTGTTGTCAAGTGACTAACTTAAAAAATAAACTTAGCAACCAAAATATAAAACTAGGTGCCTAAAGCGCTTTACACACCAAAGCCGAACCAAGTGGGCCGGGCAAAGCGATGCCAAGCCAAGCCGAGCAAAATCTGTGATGCATTCGCACTGAAGCCAATTCACACTCAGTAGGTTTTCTAGGCTTGTAGTGAGAGGTGCTTTTATCCTTCAAAGCAGTCTCAGTTGCAACATAGAGTAATAATAATTTCATGAATCTTGATGATGAGTATGTGGGGCAAAGAAGGTGATCCTGGACTCACAGTCTCAATAAAAACCATGAGAAAAGCAGACAGTTAGTAAAAATCTATACAACACTCTAATTTTTTGTTGAATTGATCCCACAATTGAGATCTCTCTTTAATAGCACTAATTAGAAATTCAACATCAATGCTCACTGTTGCAACAATATTACTTTTTTATAAATGGACAAAAAATCGAGTGATACAATACTCCACAATATTACGTAGCCACTCGCTGGCTGGAACACTGAGCTAGACTAAAAAAAATGCAGACAAAAACCGCTTGAAGTATTGAGAGGCAGGACTGTTCAAAATAGCTTGGCTTCCCTCAGTGTCTTATTTGAAAGCTCACATATGAAATACAGCGTATTCAGTGGTCAGGCAATTTTTGCCCGGTTCGGCTTGGCGCAATCCGATATTGGTGTGAAACCCATCTAAGCTTATGTTAAAATACTAAAAACACACACAACATGGCTGTTATTCAAAGTATTCAAATACAAAAACTATCGAAACCACAATTATTGTTTCTACACCACATAATTACAAGAGAATCCATGGTGTTAAGGATTCTGTAATTAATTAAATAGTTAATCGTTTTATTTAAGGTTTAAAGCCGTGTAAGGTGCATATTTAAGAAATACAAGTGTAAAGCAAAACAAAACAAGTTGATATTTCTACTGTTCCACATTACTATTTCAGTTAGGTTAGTGTTTTACTGCAATGCAATAGTGTACCTTAGGTGTGAGCAAGAAGCACTGGGCCGCAGATGCCTCCTCCGTCGTCTCCATGAGCAACTTGTACACAATTCTTTCGTTCTTTTCATCCATACCCTGGAACATATGCAGTTGTGTTTCATTTCATTTATTAATGTGTACAAATTTTATTATTTTATTTGAATATTTGAACATAAAAACTAATATAGCAGAACCTAGATTACTTGAAGAGTAATGAGGACAGGAAGGAAATGATTTTGTTTTAGACCTTGGATAACCTAAAACATGGTTAACCTGCCTGTAATGAAAAACCGTTCAGAGTAATAATTACAAAGCAAAAAAATTCATTGAATAAAATACATTTAACATTTTACAAGTTTTCTGGAGACTGTTAACAGCACACTAAGCATGTGTTAGGCAACTACTGAACAACACATATGAGCAAGAAGTACCGTGGCTTGTTACGTTGTCAGATTTAAAGCCTAATGATTTTTGTACGAGGATACTTGGAAGTTTTGGTTTTTTCAGTGGTTAAAGGTTGATAATTACCATAAAATCAATTAATAGCACTGACTTACTGCACTGAACAATTAAAAATAAAAAAAGAACCTCCAGAACTCTCAATGGTTAATTTTGACACGCTTGTAAGAGTTCTTGAAGGTAAATTTATAATAATTTTAATTAGGTACCCTTAATTAGGTACCATCATGAAGAAGAAAGAATATTAAAAAGTGCTTTAGTTTGCTTATTTCATTCTACGGTATCTTTAAGAACTTTTGTTTAACCTCATATGTTGCACTAGCCTCAACCATTACACAGGATTTTTTTTAGAAGGAAATCGCATACAGTTGAATTAACTCACAGTTAAAGTTTTTAAAATTCAAGTAAAACAATAACCTAGTATCTACCTTAAGTATTTAAACCATGAGACTGTATTTATGTCACACGAGGCACCACAATGTGTTACATTTTACAAAATTTATGTTATTTTTTAAATCTAGAAACATAAGAAGAAAACTAACATTATGTAAATATTAAGTACTACAATTCGTGAAATATGAAAACAAAGACTAACCTGGTTAATTTCATCAACACAACGGAATGGAACCGTTGTTAGATGTTGCAAAGCCAGCATATACACAGCTGTGGATACTGCCCTTTCTCCTCCACTTTGTTGGCAAGGACCCAGTTCTTTCAAGCGTTCATCATTTCTGAACTTAACTCTGATAATAATTCCATAATCATGGTAATTATTCTGTAAAAAATAAAAATTCGCTTTAACATTTCACTTCGTGGTCCAAAATTCTTGATGATACCTAAGCTATAATTTGTTCGTTTCCTATCCGGGCTAATAGGATTAACAATCCTTTC
>CM040188.1:72731169-72801169 GCA_022606455.1 Callitettix versicolor | reverse complement strand
AACTCCTCAAGACTACAGATTATTCTATATAATTAAGTTTTCTGTGATATTAAAAAAAGAATAAATAAAATACCCGACATTGCGTTCAGGATCTCATTATTTGTTTTGGGATACAAACAACAGTCAGTCACTAGAATAACTGATCACTCAATGTTGCGTGAAAGAGTGTATTGGATTTTATGCTGCATATATACGATTTTATGTTTTGTCTGTTTTAGCTGTGGAAAAATTATTGTCTTCATCAGCTGGTAAATACTGTGTTGGCGATGAACTGACTCTAGCTGATTGTTGTCTGATACCACAAGTTTTTAATGCTCGCAGGTATGAAGTCATATTTACATATCACAATACTCTAGTTTATATGCAGCTGTGGCAAAGTTGTAAGCAATCTCAAAATGTTACACCCCTATTTGAAACAAAATGGCAGACACTCAAAATATCTGATTTATTTATCTGCTGTAATGTTAAAAGTCCTAATTTGTCTGCTTTTCATTGGGACAAAATTTGACAGATTTCAATAAAAACCTTTATATTTGTTCAATACAGTTGTTAGTAAGGTTTAGGCTACCTAAACAGTTATACATTTATTAGAAACAAAATATGAGCTACTTCAAAATGATTAGGATTATGACCTATTCTTCCTGTCAGTGGTCTCTCACCTCATAAAGGCTAACGTGGTTTCGAAACTCTATCGTTTCATCTTCAGGCTGTTATACAAAATGTTAAATCCCTCTGTCGAGGTCGTCACAAAGTCAAACAAAACATTAAAACATACATCACAAACACTGAGCACAATTACATGTTTAAAATATTCATCATGAAATTCAGCTTGGCCAAGCTACACATGCGACTCGTATGTCGTTACATTCCGGACTGCATTTTAACTCAAAATGTTTGATTTAAAGTAAAATGGAGTATTTTCATGTGCAATACAAAGTATTGTACTTTGTAGTTTAATTTAGTTTTTTTGCTTTTCATGTATAAATTTGAATAGCTAAAGCTGTTCTTAAAGAAGTTTTTGTCTAGCGGACAAATTATCATAGTGAAGCTTGTGTGTACAGCTAGTATCTTTAAAAGCAAAAGTGGTTGGCTTTAAAAGCAACTATGGACTGACTGACCATAGTTTCTCAAGAAATACAAGGTTTATGAAATTGAAATTTCAAATTGAAGCTTCCCTTATTGGTGAAGCCTATTATGGGAAACTTGGTCAAACTTTAGGTAATTATTATTGAATGCGAAATAGAACCTTTAAAATTTTTTCCAGTAAAATAATTGGTAAATTTATTAAGTTTTGTAATAGTGACTCACTCAGAGATCAGATCTCGTAGGGTTGGAGCCTTAGAAGAACCTAAACATAAATGCTTAGATTCCAAATATATATATATATATATACACACACACACACACACACACACACACACACACAGTCGACCTCAGATATAACGCGGTTGAAGGGACGAAACGTATATGAGCGCTATAAACAATATAGCATTGTAACCGAGTTTACAATAAACAAGTTCGTAAACAGTGGAAATACTGTATATAGAGAAAGAAAAGCATACTTTGTACTGCTTACATAATTAATGGCTATTTTATTACTCATATTACATATTTTTAATATATTTTAGTTAAAACTAATAGAAAATAAGTACTGTATAGTTTATAGAAATAAATGCAACACTGTTGTGAGAGTTCGTGAGATTGACGTTTTCCCCCCACTAAGGAGTACAGAGTGTATGTGTGTGAGAAAGAGAACGCTTTTGCGGGAACGACACATTTTACATTGTTTGTTTAGGCGGCAACAAAATTCTAAGAAAAGGACCTTTTCTATTCTCAACCTTTATTCTAAAAATAGAAAAAAAAATTTATTTAAGTGAGAGTGACTCTAGGTCAGAAGCTTAGAAAACTACTAAGAGCACCAGTGGGACAGAGAGAAAAAATGTGAGAGTTCATGTTCCCACCCTGCCATCATAGCTCCTCCCTTTTCCTTTATTATCGCTGAGTAGTAACAGTTTGTAGACTCAGATTGGCCAACTCTGTGCCCCTGAAGTGTTAGAGAGAGCTGGAGTGGAATTCTCCTCACACAGGCCATTTACTAAGTGGCTGGACTATGATAGCAGCGTGACAGCGTTGTATCTGAGTTCACAAAGCATTGTAACCGAGCCTAAAATACATGTACAGTTAATATAGAATATTGGGGACATTATGAAGATTGCACTATAACTGAGGTAGTGTTCTAACCAAGGGCGTTATAACCAAAGTCGACTGTATATATAACCCGTCTGGTTCTGACTTTGCTTCAAAAAATCTGAAATAAATAATATATCTGGAAGCACAATAACTTTCTGATTTGCCAAGTTCCTCCATTTCATATAGTTGCCGTGTATAAATACTGGGTGTGACAAATACTAATTTTTATGTGTGCACAGATAAAAAAGAAACTACAGGGTTATTGTTATAATCATATTAAAGGATGCCAAACGTAGATGAAGAACAAAACATACCTTCCTATAAACATTTTACTAGAAGTAGTGCAAAATGGGGTTTTGGAAGTGGTATTTCAATAGATTTTTCCAACTTCTCTTTCTTCTTGAATATTAGTATGGTTGCAGCATGAAGAGCTAATATCATTTTAATATATTAGAGTGCTGGTAGTGCCTTCTGCTTAGGTAGAATGGATGAAAATAGTTTTGCTATTTGAAAACCATAAGAATTTATAAAAAAATTTAATAATGTGAACTACTGAACCAATTTTGATGAATGAGGATTCATTTTTTTGTTTTGGTTAAGGTAACAAACACTTTTACAAATCTGAAGTATTTAGAGAAAGTATGATCCTTAAGGCAATAGAAACAAAATAAATTATTATAGTAAAAAAAAAAAATATTTGTCTATTTTCACCATTGAAGTAATGAAACATTTTGAAACTGAATAGAATTATATACCTATTCTTCCCGTCAGTGGTCTATCAACTCACCTCATAAAGGCTACCGCGATTTCGAAACTATTGTTTCATCTTCAGGCCATACAAAATGTTAAATCCCTCTGTCGAGGTCATCACAAAGTCAAACAAAACATAACATCACAAACACTAAGCACAATTACACATTTAAAATATTCATTATGAAATTCGGCTTGGCCAATTTCTGGGGGTTTGATTTTTTGCTTTTGTAAATCTCAAACTCTTCAATCACATCCATATAACAACTTTTATAACATAAATGTAATATTTCCATGTTGGTATGGATGTCTTCAAATTTATGGTTTTTGTCCATAAGATGTTCTGTGAAAGCTGAGTTTGTGGATAATGCACTTCTGGGTATGTGCTCTTTAAATCTTTTCTTAAAAGAGTGAGATGTCTGACCGATATATCACTACATTTCATTTTGTATATGCCAGTTTTTTCAAAGTTATCTTCACTTTTATTATTTGCAACTGGCTTCTTTAATAATGTTGACAACTTATTACTTGTTCTGAAAGAGACATTTATATTTTCTTTGGCTAATTCTTTTTTTAGGGTTTTAATGTGTGGCTTAAAGTTCAACCATATTTCGTGGAGATGTTCGTTTTTTTATCAGGAACGATTTTTTTATTTTTGTTTTTGTGTTTGGCAATAAGCCTATCAACAATTGAGCTTTTATATCCATTAGAAACAGCTATGTACTTAATAATGTTCACTTCATTTTCATAGCGTCTTTGTCCATAGGGAGTGAAATTAACCTGTGTACCAAACTATTGTAAGCTGCCATTTTTATATTGTATGGATGGTGGGATGAAGAATGTATTGTTTGGCTGGTTGTGGTAGGTTTCCTATAAACACTGTATTTGAAACTATTGTTTACTTTGTGAAATGGATAGGTCAAAAAAATTTAATGTATTATCGGTCTCTTCTTCCAGTGTGAAATGAAGGTTTGGATGTATTGTGTTGAGAAATTTATTGAAATTTGTTAATTGTCTACTATTGCCTTCGAAAAGTACAATTATATCATCCACATACCTGTAATAAAAAACTACTAGTTCCTATCCAACCATAAAAATTCATTTTCGATATGGTTTAAAAACAATTCTGCCAAAATGCCGGAAAGGGGGGAGCCCATGTCTAAACCTTCATTTTGAATATAAAATTTATCATTGAACTTGAAATAATTTTGCTTTAGATTAGTTTTAGTCAATGAAATTAAATCATTATTGCATTCATTGTGAGCGAAGAATGCTTGGTGAGGTTATCTTTTAATATAACCATGGTTTCATTGATGGCTACGCTGGAATACGAATTGGCTATGTCAAATGAGGCTAACTTATGGTTGTTTTTTTTATTTTTATTTTTAGTTCGTTAATTCTTTCAACCAGATCCAAGCTGTTCTTCAGGCTTAAATTATTTTCGAAAGTTATTTTGTTTCTAATTATTCTATCAGTCTTTTTTGCAATAATGTATGCTGCAGAAGGTTAGAAATTTACCAATGGCCGAATGGGCATATTTGGTTTATGTATTTTTGGCAGTCCCCCCTTAATATTGGGGCATGTGGATTCGGTACTTTTGAAGCTCTGATGCAATTTTTGATGGTGATTTTGAAACTGTCACCAGATTTTATAATCCTGCATCATAAAGTCATAACTACCCTTTTCATGTTGTAGTTTTTGTGAACTACTGAACATGCAACAATGTTTGAGATGTAAGAAGAGTTGAAAATCACTATGATGCAACATCTAGGTTGTGCAGAGAATTGTTCCCAGTCAGTGTTTCTAATGAGTTGTTGCATTGTATGAACACCTTAAAGGTAGGCAGTATCTTAAAGCAGAACAATTACACCTATAAGAATCTCATTTGTTGTTAATTTTTTATTTTGGGACACATTTAAGTTGTCCTTTGTTTTTTGTTAGTAAATCAGAAAATTTTGTGATAGCCATCAATGGCTTGACATTTCTTGTATTCAAAAAATGAAGCATTTATCTTTTGAATATTGTAAACAATCACTAGAAGATGTAACATGGCAGCTAAATTTCTTGTGGTCTAAATAACACTTGGTCTGATTTATATAATTGCAGTTTAAATTGAAAACATATGGGTTTGATCCCACTAAAGTAGTGTCCTATTGTGTCGGAGTGTTAGAGAATTTCTGAACAAAACCTTAATCATTAACAAAATTTAAAAAAAGTACAAAATCATTAAAATATTTTTTTTTTTTGTCATTTTCGGCAAATAAGACTATTTAATTGATAATGCTTGCAGGTAGGTGTTGTGTAAGTATTATATATTTTGTTAAAAAGAAACATTATGAAGTACAGTAGTAATAGTATTCATGATTAAATGCAATGGTAAAAATACTCATTCATTACTCTGTATATTGTTTAGGTTTCATGTTGATTTGAGGCCTTTTCCAATTACTCTACGGATTGATCGTGAACTAGAAAACCATCCTGCATTCCGAGCCGCTCATCCTTCCAGCCAACCTGATTGTCCTCCTGAAGCGACTAAATGAATAGAAGACTTCAATATAATGAACAAATACTTATAGCGTATTGTGAACATTAAACAAGGATACAGTGTTATCTTTGTATGACAAACAATTTATTGTTACCATACTACAGTAATCGGAACACTACGTTTATGTTAGTGAATCAAATGTGTTGTCTGACAAATAGTTTAATAACAATGCTTTTACATTTAGATAGCATTGGGATTAATGTTGGTGAGATCTTGGACACTACAGTGCAAAATTTGTTGTTCGTAATATGACGATTAGAACCATACAGTAATTAATTATGTATAATCAAATAATTCGACTTGTGATCAAGTTAAGTCTTTGTACAAAATGCTAATGTTTTATCCGTTTTTAAAATACAGTAGGACCTCGATATAACGAATCTCAGGGTCCAAAGAAAAAATTTGTTTTGCCGAAATATTCTTAAAAACGAGGTTTGTTATATTGAGGTTAAATGCAACCAATATTTGTTACAAAGAGGTTTCCTCAAAGCTGAAGAACCTCTATGTAATGATATATAAGAGTTTAATCTCTATTTTACGAATGCTTTTCAATTGTAGATCCTACATTTACAATGACAGTGTTAGTGTGTTGACAAAATGGTACACGATGCACTATGTTGAAAACAAGAACACTGACTGTTAGTTGTAGGGGTGTAGGAAAGGGAGTGTAAAACAAGTGCTATTGTTTTCATGTCAAGATATGCGTCTGAGTCATTAGAAGCTGTACTGTACAGATTTTGTAAAATGTATTTTATTTATTATGTAGGAATTTTTGTATCTTTTTCTTTTTGTATTAGAGAGGTCTTCCATGATCCTGATTTTACCACTCAGCTAAGTAGCTTATTGTGCACCTTCGTCCACAGATTCGACCATCTCAATCCAATCTCAGGTCATTCAAGAACTGTGAAATGCTTCGGATGATGTTACCCTGTTCAATTGTCTGTCCCTCAGTCCAGAGAATGTCTAGGGATTCAAGTCATTTCCTTTCCAAAGCTGGACAGTCAAAAATTATGTGCTGATCTATTCCTCAGCTGTACCACACTTCCTACGCACAAAATTTGTCATATGTGTAGATGACTACAGAATGTGTAGTGACCCATAAGAAACCCCATCACTCTCCGCAGATCCATCCTGTTCAGTCTAAGGGCCTTGCCTGTAAGCTATGTAGCTGGACCTGCAAGCATTCTTTTTGACCAAAGGCTGTCCCCAAGATCTGCAGTGTTCCATAGAAACCCATTGGAAGATATTCCAGCGTGCTAGATTATATGATACCCCACATGTAGGTTTTGGGTCAGTGAAAGGGCTGTCAGCTCCTTTTCTGACATCTATCTGCTTCTTCATTCCCAATTACGTCCTGATATCTTAGAACCTACAACAACTGGACTTTGTTAGTTTTTGCCAGATTTTTAATGGCGAGATAAACAGTCCCACATTACCTTTGAATTATAGTTGTGGTTCGTCATAGCCAGTAGTTAAGCTCTACTTCCAGAGTTTACATAGATGGTCTTTCCTTTGTATCCTCTATAATTCTTCCGATGACTTTTGCCTGAAAAACTGTCTTCAACATTTCGAGAGAATGCTTAATTCTGAAAAGAGATCACCAATACCAGTATGTTTTTTGGCCTAATGAAATTGCCAGTTCCCTGCACACTGTATTCTGTAGGCCGCCATCCTTGCTTCCCCTAAGATAAAAATATTCAGAGGGAGCATTCTTACTAAGGGGTTCCTCTTTGCACCAGTCTTCTGTTGCACCTTTGTTCATATACAACACATCCGTACACCAACATTGGTCTAACAGCGCTGGCGTAGACCTAGTTTGTCATCTGAGGATTCAGTCGCCTAGTACAGCTAATGGTATTGTTTAAATGGCTGTTCCAGGTAAACCTGTCATCCAACCTTAATTCCTTTAATTTTTGGCCACCCGAATCCACCCACCAAAGAGGATTGGTTCTCTAACACATCCCATGGTCTTGTGTTTGGTAAATGGTACCATGACAGTTTTAGATAGCTTGACTGATAGTCCTTTCCTATTGCACCATAATCCTATAACGGTTATTGCTGTCTGCATAACATTGAGACGTGTCCATGCGTTTACTTCTGATTAGTTGAACAATATTATCAGCATATCCCTGAGCATACATATCCTACTTATTGTTAGTCATAAATAGGTCATCCATCACCAGATTCCACAAGACTGCAAGAGATAGAACCCAGTCTCGTGAATCCCCATGGGTATTCCTTGTGTAATAACCTCATTCACTGTTCCACATAGGGCAGCTTGAGCTCGCCTACTGCTGAGCATATTGTGTACCATCTGACAATGGTTTGTTCAGCACCCCTGGATACAAGCTTGAAACTGTTGTCCACACTCATGTTATCAATAGCTCCTTCTATATCCAAGAAGACTGCAAAAGCAATTTTCTTATTTGAAATGGCTTATTCAGTCATGCCAACCAATACATGTAGATTTCCCACTTTGATAAACATATTGATTCGTATACAGTGGAGTGCTATCCAAAACTTTATCTCTAATATGGCTTTCCAAAATCTTCTCCTTGGTCTTATCAGGCATTAAAAAAGGTGGGTGGCTCCTTCATACGATAGCATACCCAGTTTTGAGATAAAAACTACCTTCGAAGTTTTCCAGGAATTTGGAATTTTTCTGGTCACAAAGCTAAATAGGTGTACTAACTTAAAGCAATCAGGTCCACATCCTCCTGCAAGAGAGCAGGAAAGATGCCAACAATCTCTGAAGCTTTTAAGGGCTGAAAAGAGTTTATTCCCTCATATTGATTCCTTCATATTTAAATACAGATTTAGCACAATTTCAGTCATCCTGAGATACACGATGGCGTTTCCCTTCCATTCTGTTCTTGTATCATGCTGAAGACTGTGGAAAGTGTATGCGAAGTAAATTTAGCAATGTTTCTTCTGGACTTTCTATGTGGGTACCATCTTCCTTAATTATAGTACCCACAATATTTAAGGGTTGGTGAGCCAGAATCTTTTGAAGTTCTGCACATTTGAGCACTTTATCAATGATCTGGCAGAATTTTCTCCATGAGACCTTTTTGGCTCACCTTATTTCTTTATTGAAGTCTGTGAGCACCTTGGAGTGTCGTTCCCATCTTCCGTATGTTTGCACATTGTTCAGTTTGGAAATATTTTTGTTCAAGACATTTATCAACAGGCTGGCTTCTTAATCCTTTTAGTGATCTCAGGACATGCTTTTTGATATGACTTATTGATGGCTGTGTTTAGAGAGTCAACCATCATGTCAATCCTGTGTCCTGTATTTATTCTAAGGTTATCAAGTTTTTGATTTAACACATCACGAAACATGCCCTAAACAGTATTCCTGGGATTTCTATAGGTCTCGTTAAAAACACTTGATATTATAGAGAAAGATATGTATTTGTCATCCAAGGCAGATGAATAATCAGATAAGCTCCAGTTGCTTAATGGCCACATAACAACTAGATAAGGTAATTTCCTACTCCTTTCTTTGTTGAATGTAAAGAATGTAAAGATAAAAGTAATGTCCATCCTGATTCCATCTTTGTTGAAAGGTAGGTTTGCAGCCCCGATTCATTATAACTAAATCTGATTCAGCTATAAAATTAAAGAGACTCTGGCCTTGAAAGTTATGCTAGTGCTTTGCATGATGAATGCTGGGTGTTTGTATGACATTCAAGGATCAAATGCTTCTTTTTTATAATGCTGTACTCCACTAACAGCTCATTTCGTGGCATGGTGGGGCTTCCAAAGTATTGAGAGAAGATACATTGATGCAAGCAGGATTCTGATGTTGTTATCACCTGTCTGTAGGTGTACTTCAGTCACAGCTGTAACTTGGATCAAATTTAAGTCATTTACATTGATTTGATATTACCATTCACAAACACAACCTAGGTCTGTCACAGTCAGTGTCATAACCTTTTACAGTGTCCAATCACTGTACCAATCAATGGACTCTACCATAGACGTTCGTTGGTAAAGTATAACAGCCACTCCTATATCACTGGACATGATCTTCTGGCAGAGTGTTGCTGTAGCTACCCTGATATGGTGAAGATTGATCTAGAGCACTGCAGTCATACTATATTTCCTCCCTGTAACTTGGAAGGTCACTCTTTTGCAACCCAAGAATAAACGATTATTGAGTATATCTAGCCTTTTCAAGGAGTCCTCATCGATGATACAGACCAGGAATTGACCATTGAGAATTAACTTCCCTCTGATGACCATCATACAAAGTTTTGGGTACAGCTTCACCACGCTTTGTGCAGAGCCTAGTTGGAGCTGAATTCCCTAAATGGATTTAGTTCTTCAAACTGTTTTTCTTCCAACTCCTTGGTGATGGTGTTATTGCAGCCTCCAACCACAGCTCTGCATTCCATATGGCAACTGGTAATCCAGACGTTTTTGCCCTTGAGGGCATGCTGGCCAATCTTCCTTCTGATGCTGTTAACCATGTCCTCTGTTAGCTTTGTATCTGGATGCTTGAGCCACACAATTGCTAGCTTCTTCATACACATTTTATCTGCAAACAGTTCTGCAGCCTTTTCTCCAGTCACTTGTCGAATTATTGGCAGATTTCACCTTCTTCTTTTTTTTCTGCTGGGCCACCAGAAGTAGCCTGCATGCTCTCAGAGAGCTCACCACATCATTTCAGCGCCAAATCTTCAAGGTCCCCAGAGGGATGCCCAATCTTAATTTGGATGTCCAACCATAGTATGGTGCTTATCCTCCTAAGCCAAACTTCTTTCCTTTCTGGATATAACCGTCTCATCTTTGGTGAGGGCTTCTTCTATCCTTTTCTTTCATAGTTGATCACGGGAAAGCCGTTCCTTTAGTACAATTTCTTGTCCACTACTATCCTGTTTGACGTTGCCATCTTTTGGATTTAGTAGGAAGTCTTCTTTCGTGGGTGTTAATCATCCATGCTTAATTTGTCAATGGGAATGCTTTTGACCCAGGCCTGCACTCCATTGGAATGCTTTTGGCATCAGGTCCACACTCCTCTAGATTTCTTAGTTCTTCCTTGTCTTTTGTCTCAGCCATATAGTTCCCACAAGTACTTGTTTTCTAACAGTTCATTCCTTTAATGACCTGATTAAAGGAATAAGGAGTAAATACTACTGAGTTTCTCTTTAAAATATGCCCTCAGTGCCATTCAGCCTTTGGTATAGCCTGCGCATCATGGCTTATTGCACATCTCCTCTTAATTCGTCTAGGCATTATTGGACTAGCTGTGGACAGATCCTTAGAATGGGGATTTTTAGGAGCCATATTTTAGATATTTGTTTATATGTAAGGGTTTTTTAAACTTTATCTCCAGCTGAAAAAAATTGTGTTTTCGGTTCTAAACCAAAATACTATATAATACAGTGCTGATAAATGTTAAGAGTTTTGGATGGGATTTTAAAAAAATCATTTTATTGGGAAATTTATTATATCTAGAGTGTGTTATATGAAGGTTCTACTATATTTGTTTAATACACATTTTTATACTATATTAAATAGAAAATTTAAAGCTAAGTTAAAAATGTAACATTGTAGTAAGTCTTTCATACATGTTGGTTTGAACTAATTTTTCTTTCTCTTTGTAAGAGATTTTTTTGTTTAGTCTCAAGCCATAAATATCTTTTATTTCAGATTTTTTACACTAATTTTAGTTATGAATGTTCATGTAAAAAACCAAAGTTTTAGTAAAAGTCAGCACAAAAAAAGAAAGCACCCCAGTTCAGAATATTATAAATTTGCTGTAAGTTCTTGGATTTTTGTACAGAAATATCAGCTATAAATTTTTTAAAGCAAACTAAAGCCTTTTAGTTTCTCTTAAAATCTTTTTTACAGTTGAATAAAATGCTGACAGTAAATGAAACAGCTGTAAACCATTCCACGGATATATGAAACATGTACCTGATTAATTTAGTTGGCTTAAGCAAGTATAATTCTGTCTATGCCAAAAGCTATACAGTATTTAAGATGAAATTTCATTAAAAATATTATGTTTACACGCTTAACTCTTTTCTGCCCAATTAATTTTTCTTTTAAGTTTTAAGATTTTTTGATTTGGTTTATGATGTTAAATATTTTGTTGTTCAAACTTGAAAAATACAGCCTAGACAAATGTCGACTCTGAGCATGAGTGTTAGGTCATTGCTTACATATTATAATATATATATATATATATATATATATATATATATATATATATATATATATATATATATATATATATATATATATATATATATATATATATATATATATATATATATATATCCAGATCAATAGTGTAGTAGGAGACTATGAAGTTATTTTAAATAATCTTTATTGATAAATTGTTTAATAAATTCTTATATTTAATTTTAAAGCAAAACTTTTAAAGTACATGTTTATGAAGAAAATTTATATATGAGGTAAATTTAAAAAGTTCCTGCAGTTGGTTAATGAAAATTTATTGGAAGTGTGTATAATATTTTAACCTTATTTTGCTTCTAAATTCAAGTACACACTTCTTTCACCGTTTATACAATTCTTAAAAACACTCTTGAAAACCATTTTTAGAAATTTCATTTAGTTGTTTTGTCACATTTTCCATCACCTCTTGCAAATCAACAAAATGATGTCCCTTCAGTGTCATTTTCATTTGTGGAAAAAGGAAAAACTCTTGTGATAAAAAAAATTTGATGCTTCCTCTATGACCTTCAGAAGCAACATCAGTTTGCTAAATAAAAATCACAAACATCCTAAATGAAACTTTTTGACCTTACCTCTTATAATATTGATATTCTGATCTGAGAAATTATTTTTTTAAATGACATGAAGTGTTTTATTCTTTTTGTTTATGGTGATTGCTGTTGTATGGCACCCGGATATACCACAGTATCTGTCAAGGTGTTAGTCCATCATGTCTTCCCTTCTTAACATGTGACGATTCATATGGATATAAATAACTCGCACATCAAATTTTTGCAGCAAAGCAATGACCAATTCTTTAGAAAATATTGCTTCCAGAACAGTATTATCATCGATAAGCTAATAACAGACTATGTCTTTCTTTTCCCTATATCTCTTTGCTCCATTCTCATAATATAAACACATAGTATAGTAAGCCTTTTTTATCTTACATAACATAAAAATTCCATATTGCATCTATTGCCTCATGAACAGTATTTTTACTATTCATTCTATATTACTATTTGAGGAAAGTAGAGATAAATAAATATAAGTAAATAGTAAGTGTGTGACTAAAACGTTTTGGTTTATCTTACGTAACACTACAAGCCTTCTATAGATTGTTATTTCTTTATCTGCTATACCTCAGGAATATACAAAATTATGAGCTATGCCATTAAAGCATAATTGGGAAAAACTCTAGATGGCACCATTATGATTGGTTTTCAAGTCGACAAAGAGAGTTCAGTAAATGAAAAAAATGGAAATATATTCATTAATAGTAATAGAGTTATGTATCTTAATAACATTTCTATTCTATATTAAATATGGTATCAGTCTAAAAATACTAGTTATAAACTATAAAATATGTGCTTTTTGAACATTGATCTGATGAGTTGAAATGTGGTAAACTCGACCGTGATTAATATAGGAAAGCATGCTACTGACTTGAGTCTGCATGAAAAAAATAGTGTACTTGATATATGCTGCTGATATTTCTTGCAAAATTTCAAAATTGTTTTTTGACAATGTGTAGGTATGGGTTTGCACTAATTTTAATATGTTGTTACATAATAGATTTTGTTGTTCACATCATAAAATTATGAACATGTTTGCTAAAGAAAAATTTTGATAAAAGTTATTTAAACAAAATTAGCACTTTAAAAAAATCCAATTAGAAAGTTTTATTAAAATTGTTAATTTTGTAAATATTGTTTAAAAAAATAGTAAAGTAATAGGTCCTATTTTATTTTAATTTTTCAGATTTACTCCTGAGAACATACACTTATTTAATTTTAATTTTATTACAATGGCTTGAATTATAAAGCTTCATATACAACCAAAGTCTGATGAACTAATTTTAAAGAATTATGTCAGTTTTTTCAGTTTTCTTCCAAATTTGAATTTTTGAGGTATAGAGACCTACAATATGCTTTGCTTGGGTACTTATGAACTAAATTTGTGAAATGTAACTTATAACAACTTTTTGGCCAAAAAAGAGCTTCAAAAAACTTTTTTTGTAAAATTAGGAAAATCGTCGCCAATAAAAACAAATTTAAAAAAATGTTTGCACATTATTTGATATATACAAGCAAGACTTACTAGCCAAAAATTATCAAAATTGGTTTTTATTAGATGAAAACTGGAGGTTCACTAGTTTATAGTCTCCAGTGATATATACAGATAAACAGGAAAAATGACAACCACTTTTATAACTCAGGGGACCTGAAAATCTCAAACAGTTTTGAAACAAAAATACTAGCAAAGAATAACAGCCTAGCGAATAAAATACTTTTTGGATGAATTGTTTTAGTTTTATATTTGTAGAATTTATTTAAAGCTCTATCCATGTATAAATTTGTAAGTATTTTTTTTTTAATTGTCTGAAATAAATTAACAAATGTAGGCTATTTAAAAACTGCAAAGATTCATTAAAAATATTATGTAATGCATATAGTTATTTTAATAGCAGGTTATGTTTGTGGTTAGCTTAAATCATGGTGTTTAGAATACACGGTAGGGGTCAAGATATGCATGCGCAGTATTCAGCACTACTTTCGACATTTTTGGTTCTCACTCTCGCCACAGCATCATCAGTATTGTACACTGTTACTGATAGTTGTGTTTTGTTAGGTCATTGTTTTGTTTATTTGGTCAGTTATTATTTTGTGTGTTCTTTTGGTTTTGCTTGACTGTATTATTTGCATTAATATTATTTTCTTAATAAAAAAATTAACATAATACTTTTCTTTTTGCCAAGTCTGTTATATCTAGTTAAAAAAAAAATTAAGATTGTTATTATTGTTATAAAATATAACACAGTAGGTCTGTAATTATTCATGATTTACTTCGTAACAATAAATGAAATTCAAAGAATTTACAAATTCAATATCTGTGTGAAATTAAATTATAGACTTCATCGTAAAATAGTGGGACATATTTTGTTTGTAGATGCAGCCCCTCTGACATCATGTCACCTGTGTGTGAACCCTACCATGTTATTCTAGTTACCAATGGGTTAAACAAACCATTTCAAATTTTGTGAAATGAAGTATAAATCGTATATACAATTTGTAAATGTTAACTTGTCATTTATTTGAATGAATCATTAGTTGTATGTTATAGATTTCAAGTGGATATCGTTTAAAAATATATGTGCTATAATTGAAAATAATAATCATCATTATATAGAATGAAATGCAATTAGTGTTTGTGAGATGAGTGTATACAATACTATGTTGAATAAAATATTGGGAGTTTAGGAATAGTTTTTTTGTATTTACTTATAACAATTTTATGTTAGATAATAAAAACAAATTGTTGAAAATATCAATTGTTATTTTCTTATCCTTTTTAGGATTGCAATATTTTTGTTGAGTAAAGGTGCAGCAAAATTTAGAAAGATAAAGTGAATGCAAATGAGAAAGATTGCAGAAAAATTGACTGATTTTTAAGGATTCAAGAAAATAACATAAACTCATTTTTTTTCCTAATATGCTTCAAACTGTTTTCTTTGTAAAATTAAGCTTTTGAAATGTAAAGAATGTAACTAAATTGTTACCTAACTATTCATTTTTAGAATTCCATGTTTTCAACCAAACAGTATCCAATGACCTTTCACGTATCCACAATATTAGTTTTATTCCAAAAATAATTGAACCTCCAGAACGGTTTCAAGTGAAACTGCTTCAATGTAATGACTTAATTTGAAAACAAATTAACAATTTGATTGAATGATCTTTTTTTATAAGAATTAAGTAACATAGAGACATTTTTGTAGCTATTTAATTTATTATAGAATGGTTTTACTAAAATTATTGGACAAAGGTTAACAGTAAAACATTGTCCATTAGTTTGTCAGGCACAAAATCTCTGGTAATATAAAATGGTAAAATGGTAATGGTAAAATAAAAAATTAAAAGAGCTGCAAAAATGTACTTTCTATAAAAATGTACTAATGAAAAATAATTTAAAAAAGGAATAAATAAGTCAATAATTGTATTAGTTGAATTATTTACAAATAAATAATTTTAATTGTACATTTTAAATGGTGTTGTTAAACTAAATTATTACATTTTAGTTAATACTACTTTTAAGTTTAATGATTTCCGTAATTTGTATTGCAGTTTGATTGAGGATCATTCACTTGCTCGCATTCCAAGATACTTAAATATTTTTCTACATCTTGAGCAAGTGACGTGATTATATCAAAATGCTCAGGATTTATCAAGGATGCTATTTCCATTAGCAGAGTCGTTATTTGGTCTGAAAATATACAAAGCATAAATATAATACTCTTACAAAATATAATCATAATACTCTATTTTTTTTTCATATGCAGTATATTTCAATCAAATAAATAAATAAAATATATATATATATATATATATATATATATATATATATATATATATATATATATATGATAATGAAAGTAGTAAACCAACCAGATTCATATATTATTGGAATACATATGAGTGTAAATTTTGATATTCAGAAAAATTATAATCAGTGGTTAATTTGGAATGGTTTTCAAGAAAAATTGAGTCTTAGATTTTCTCTATTACTAAATATGCTCTAGTTTTTTTGCATGTGTAGCATCGGATTTTTAGAGAAAACTGTTATTTTGAACCATATTAAATTTTAATTGAAATAAAGATTTTTTGTATTAATATAATGTTTACCTCTGGATAAATGAATATTTTTTTATTAATATCAAATTTGCTGGCTCATTTGAATGTTAACTCCATAATATAGTGAGAGTGTAAGATAAAACTTTTTCGTCAAAATATTAATTAATAGGTGGTCTAAATATGGTATAGTTTTCATTTTACTAAACAAGAAATTTATTTTTATTCATTTCTTAGTAGCCTACTACTAAGAACAATGTTAGAATCTTATACTTTATTACGATAAAATTTATTTATTTTTTATGGGCAAGTTTTCTAAATGTTTGCCAAACTTAGTGGCTGTGTTTGATTAAGGAAAGGTGAGGACTGCTGATTCACCTTTATATCACAGAATTTTGCTTAGTAATCTTACCTAGGCAATTAATAAAATCAAACTGAAACTTATTTGCTTACATAGATTTAAGTTACTAATTGAAATCATTAATCGTGTGTTGTAAGCTACGTTTACAACTACATAAATGTACTGATATTAATGATAGAGTTTACTTGAGTCAGTTACAACAAACTGAGCTACAAGTTTGATTATATTTGTTGTGCTAGTTTTTTTTTTTTTTTTTTGTTCTAAAATGGCTTGGCAGTCATTGAGGCTAAAACACCGGCCAGTCTACTGCACACCATAAGGTTTGAGAGTTTGAGATTGAGTTAGTACCTTGGCTTTACTTTTCTCTTAAATGCTGATTCCTTAAACACATTAGAATAACTGGCATAAATTACAGATTTTAAGAAATTTTTGTATTTTTTTAGTTAGTGTCAGTATAGGTTGTTGGGACTGGATCATTTCAATGATAACATTATTTTTACTACTTTCTACAAAAAAGTCATGATAGGTTAAATTTTTTTTAACATTAGAAGTTTTCAACGTCCTACTGTATTATTTTCTTCCTTCCATAATTTTTTAGTTTATTTCAAAATTTTAGTTTTTTTAGCGCTTAACACCCTGAAGCAACTGTTCCTCTTTAGTTACACCACTGCTTATGATGAACATTGTAATAGTCAAGCTTTAGGATTTTTTTCTATTTCCCAGTGAAAAACCTATAAAGTTATCATCACTGTGTTGTGACCCTTTTAAAACCTAAAATATATTAAAGTATTAATAAAAAACTAAGAATAATATTAAAGTCAGTTAGTCCAAAATTAAATGTTCATGGCCAAAAACATGTAAAATAAAATTGATAGTTAAATTTAAAATAATAAAATTAAATACTTTTTTGTTGTGGAATCATTTCCAAACACTGCTTTAATTTTAAAAGGTTCTCTTCCAAAATATTTTCAATACTGATACCCTCGAAAAATTCCCATGTGGAATTTTCAGCCATCAGAGTTTTTTTTATATTGACTGAACACTGAATTAAATCTAATTATAAAACAGCAGCAATAAAGGTTATTGACAACTTATTATTTCTTCTATATTAAAGTGTTTGTTAGTTATTTTTCGAAAATCCTCGTTTGTTTATGATTTTCACAATTATTAAAGTCGATGCCTTCAAGATAATTAATAGTCTTAAAAAATAATTCCTTAAGTCTTATAGGACATTATATAATTTCATAATATCAAATTTGAAAGCAATATTTTTATAGATGGGTAGACAAATGATTGAACGCTAATTTTTAAAGGTCTTGGTCTCTAATTTGAAAGACACTATACAGTTTTCTTAATTAAGCCCTTAGAAAAAGTTATAAAAGGCGAAAGTCTGTATAGAAAATGATTGGTAAGGATTAATAATCAACTCACAACTGTGTTCAATATCAGTATAATGTATTTTAAATAACAGTTTCATATTTTGTTTATGATAATATAGTACATGTATTTGCAATTTTTTTATTTAATATCTGAATACTGATTTATTAGATACAGAAGTGACAATCTAGTAGAACAAGTTCTTATTAAAAAGAAATACATGATTGTACTTAAACAAACTGTCCATCAACGTTTTAAAATAAAAAATGTCAATATTGTCCTAAACTCAATTTATGTAGAATATGAGATAAAATAATATAGAATAATAAATATACCTAATGAAGAAATTTACAACTCTAACTAAAAATTGTAGATGAATCTGACTTGGTTGAGTGTTGAATCTGTGGAGTAGTTTTGGTTTATTTACCTCTAAACTTCCCTTTATCACTTGTCAGTCAGTCTTGTCAGTTTTTACTTTGTCACTGTTGGTCACTTGAACAGCTGACAATTTTGGTACTGACCGTGCAAGTGACAAAACCAGTCTTTTTGATTTTTTGATAACAAAATACTAACAAAAATTAATATTTGTATTGTAAAAAATCTCGACAGTTTACAAAAGGTATGTATTTATGTACAACATTATTTTAAAATTTGTACAAATTTAAATAAGTACAAAATAAAATTTAAATACAAATATGGTTCTTCGAAGTTATCAATTTTTTTTAAAATGACGAACATGAATTTCGTCATTTTTTTTATTTGAAATGTTGGTTTGTAATAAGGGTAGATTTAAATAAAGAACATGTAGAACAAATTCTGTGGTAAATATGCAGTGTAGCATGTCCTGGATTTTTCAATATTTTTTTTACTAAAATACTATTAGATAAACATATAGTGAAACGCTCAAAAGCAAAATTCCAAAATATAAAAGCGTTGAAACCACGAGAAGTACGATAAAAATCGAAAATGGAAGTGGCCAACGTAACCTCAAAATTGCTACCGCGCGAAAGTCGGTAACGTGTTGTAGATCGGTAAAACGATAAACATACGTCTTACACGGAGTTTGGGTGATAAAAAACTTTAATTAAAAAAAAAAAAATAATACTCCATAACCTAACTGACATGGTTGTTGGGCCTAACATGGTGATACATAAATAATAAACATTTTTTTTTTAAGAATACTTTATAACCTGACACGGTTGTTAGGCCTAACATGTTGATGTGTGAAAAAAACCTGTATTTATTATTTTTTTTAAAGAATACTTTATAACCTGACTGATATGGTTGTAGTGTGTGTTCACGTGCAAAAGTACAGCAATAAGTTCAAAATAAACATCTAATGATAAACGTACCTTTTAAAAAAATACCCACTTTGAGCCGATTTATTGAAACGACACTTCCTTGATTTTGCTTTAATTGTACATCTGCAAAATAAATATTGCTAAAATTAGCAAAGTAAATAAAAAGTAAAAATTTGCTTAGAAAACTGATATTTATTTTGAAATTAGTACTTTCATATGTAGTGGTACCTTTTGAATGTTTTGAGTCTAACTGGAAACATTCTACAAACTTCATCAAAAACCTATTGAACTGGAATATCTGTTGCTTAATTTTATAAGGTAGGTACTGTAAAAGTGAATACTGAAAGAAAAATGGATTTTTGTCTTTTACAGATGTAAAAACGCTAAATGTAAGAAATGAGTATTCAAAAAAATTCAAGAGAAAGTAGATGACAAAAATTTTATAATTAAAATGCCAGGTTTTGCTAGTGCTGGTCAGGCAGAAATTTTGCGAGCTGCCCAGAAAGATGAAGTGTTTAGTGACAGACTGCAAAAAGCATGGTTGGAAATATTGCTCAAAGTGGGAGGTTAGTACAAAATAATAATCTTTTTAAAATATCTTAAAACATTATATTAGTTTTTTTGTATGACAATTAATTAGTTTTAATTAAATTGATATTTTCACATGGAGATTCATGGAGTGCATGGTTTCCTCTGAGTAACCTTCAAACATGATTTTCGTCTTAGAAAATCTAGTTATTAATTAAACAATTTAGAATAGTAAGTATGACACAAGGTGAAAGCTATAAAATTGTCCCAGTGTCTTAATTTAGTTAATTACATTTCTTTAATTATATTTTATAGGTACAAGACTGTGGATGAAACTAAAACACATTCATGTTGGACATTTTGTGTATGGTGCTGTAACAACGTTATCAGGCTTACAAACATTAGGTGAAGAATATACAGGCATTGTACAAGTAGACAGTTCAAAGAATGCAGTGCCCAGGTTTTTTGTATGTAATTTTCTTTATTTACAGGAAAAATGTAATAGTAATTATTTAATTTAGTGGTAATGATTAATTATCATAATTTAATGATAAGTTTTAGAACTTCTGGGTAGCACTTCAATTACACATGTTGAAAATATTACAAATTGAAATGTACAAGTCTTAGGTTAAGCTGTTGGTAAATTACTCAACCACCCCGCAGAGGGGGTGCAGACTAGCTGCACCTATTGAGAGAGTTTAGACGTCCCTCACAGTACCCGAGTCTAACACACACTTACACTTACAACACTACACTTACGACTTTAACACTTTACACTCACACTTACATTAAGGGAGGTGATAATAGCCTCAATGTGCTTTTTGCCTTAAAATACAAAAAATATGACCATAACCAATTTAGGTGAAATACAAAAATAATAACTTGATTTGTATCACTTATTTTTAAGTGTTTTTCCATGACCAGAAAACTTAGATTACAATTTATTATACTTGTGATAAATTGCAAGAAACTAATTTTGAATGATTTAAGAAAATATTTTTTTCCAGCGAAAAACCTTTAAGGTTGTCATCGCCGATTTGAGAAAATATTCAGTTGACTTATTGGATTAGTTTCATTGAATACTTGTTGTATCTCGCTTTTAAGTAACTGCGTAAAATATACCTACTTAGCTATTATGCAACCAAGTTTGATGGTGCTACTGTTACAGTAATTTTGGTCAAAAATAGCAAAATTTGTTGTTATGTTGTTACCATTTTCTTGACTTAAAGATGTCTGTGCTGGAAGTTACTTTCATTTTCCACATCTTGATTGTGTAATTGAATGCCAAATTTTTCTAATAGATTTTATTCTTTATGACTTGTATTAGTTACATAATTGTATTTTCACTTCAGAATTCACTATTAAACTGTAAAAGTACTTATTTGTACTCTAATAATTAACATTTTAACACAACAGCTGGCCTTACTGTTTAATTAATTTTTACACTGTATTAAAAATTTAACAGTGCTTATTTTCTTATATCATTTATAGCTGACTGTTAAAACTGTATTATTATTAATTATTTTGCCATACACTCTACATCACTTTGTAACCAATTGATATTTGGTTATATTGTGTTTTACAACCATGTATCAAATACATATTTATTTACAATACATAGGCCTACTTATTGTTTTTCATTTCAGTAGTCTGGCATATGAAAAAATATTGTACATTTTTAGACAGGTTTATTTTAATGATTTACCCATCTTTCTTTAGCTGTACAGTATTTTTTTTTATCTGACAGTACAGTCTTGAATCACAGGGGTTTTTACAAAATGTAGAAGTTAGAAACTCCATCATACACTTTGTAAACCTAAACATTTATAATACAATAAGAGATTATTTTATTGAACTATTATTTATTATTGTTAGCCTATATTCATACTGCATAAACTATAAATAAATAATAAAGCTTTGATTATGATATTTTGAATTTTTGTTCAGTTCAAGCCCAAAATAACCTTTCATTGCAGAATATTGTAAATAAAAGCTGGTGCAACTAAAATTAAAAAATTCACAAGTTTTTTCGTTTTTCTTTGAAATATACTTTTTAAAGTGTGAATACTTTATCTTTGAAATGGTTGAATATGTATATGCAGTTTTCTCCATTGTATTTCTTTTGAAATTTTGTATTTAACTCAAGTATCACATTGACCACCATCCCTTTTTAAAAAAAGTTACATTCAAGATGGCAGAGCAATTTTTTTAACTTATCCTAAAATAGTTTTGTAATACACACATGTATGTATCTCTTCAAATTTCACTTTCATTTAAAAATGTCTCTGTCAGACTTTTTACCTAGCGTGTAGAAATTAATTTATATATTTCTTTGTAAAACGATAATAATTTTGATAATACATGTGCCTTATAAATAATTTTATGAATATATTGCTGTTTTACAATGAAGTTATGAAGTTATTGGTGTAAATATTGAAAAAAACGTTTTGAATGGTTTAGCAGATTCAACCAACATTGTTAGTTTCTGAAGGTCTAGTTTGTAGGTTGATCCAACTATCCTTTACTTTTATTCAGAGACCACGAATGGATAGACAAGGTTTACATTAGTTATTTGTTATCGTGGCTGAGTATAAAAATATGTTTCCACACCTAGTTGTACTGATAATGTAATATAATATTTTAAAGACTCAATAATCATAGAAGGGTGGGGCATTTGAGCATTTCTCAGTTTGAGAACTGCTGATCCTGTATATGTATCTGTATACTGTATATGTATTTTAAGCTTGCTTTTAATAGAGATATTTTGTTCCAGAGAAGACTGGTAATGATAGTTCTTGACAGTTTTGGCAGTGTAATCATTTTAACATGTCTGTCACAAATAGAATCATATTTTAGAAGAAATCCTTTCATACGTCAAGAAGTTAAACGAGATTTGTTTAATTGTCTGTCTATATTAAGGAATATAATACCATTTATTGAACGTTTACATAGAGCAAATTTCTATGCCTTTGGGATCTTTTACCACTTATCAAAACGACTTACTGGAATTCAGTATGTAAGTCACTTCTATATTGTACAATGTTTAATTTTTATTGGTGTATTCGTATTTTTGTACTGTGAAAAAATGTATTTGTTTTTATAATATTAGCAGTTGGCTTTTAATAATAAAATAAGTCAATTTACTGCTTAACTTTATGTTGTACATTGGGTTTTAGGACTAATTTTTTGTTGTTGAGATTTTTATGTTAAAAACTGTTAACCTGTTTACAGTTTTAAAGAAAAATTGGAAAACATGTTTTTTCAAATAATAGTTAATAAAATATGGCCTTCAAAAGAGCTGATTTTTTTACTTTTCAGGAGGAATTGAACTATGTAATGGTTGTGAGTATGAAAAAAAGATTTGGCAGTTAACCTTAATCAAATTATAGTGATGAATGTGATATATTGTGGTTTGATTAAATTCATATATTTTAACATTTAAAAATGTTCATTGATTTTTACAAACAAATATGAAAGTTAAAATTATGTCAATTTCGTCTCCCAAGATTTAACTTTTTTCTGGAAATTTTTGGAAATCATAAAGTCATTGATTGAAATGTTGAATTTACCTCTAAGATTTGGAAATTGCCTTCTAAAATATTGCAACTTAACATAGCACACAATGCTTTCTCATTCCACTATTTTTGCTCCTGCTCCTCTCTCTTCATCAGTTCTGGTTCCTTATCGCTGCAGCTACAACTGATTCAGCACTCAACTTAGCTGCATGCAGAGAAATAGTGTTAGATATTTGAAGTGAAATGTCTTGTGTTCTTCTTGAAATTCCCATTGAGAATCATGGGCTGTGTAAAGTACAGTGTATTTTACTCTATCAGTATTTTTTACTTGTTTTGATTCAAACTGCAACTTGTAATTAATTAAAAATAATACTGGTAACTTTTGTAATTCTTATTCTTATTGACCGATCAAAGCGAGGTCTCTGTTTCAAACTCGACTGCTCTGCATTTGGTTTGTGTGTTGCACAGTTTTGGTCAAATGCATTGATCAATTGTTTTGAAATTTGTTAAGAAGGTACTTTGTATAAAGGTCGAACGATGCATTTGTTAAGATTTTCCCCCATTCAATTCCGTATCAAGATGGTGACCTCTAATTTTGATTAGTACTAATATGGATTGAATGAATTTTCCCCCATTCAATTCTGTATCAAGATGGTGACCTATAATTTTGATTAGTACTAGTATGGATTGAATGAATTTTCCCCCATTCAATTCCGTATCAAGATGGTGACCTGTAATTTTGATTAGTACTAATATGGATTGAATGAATTTTCCCCATTCAATTCCGTATCAAGATGGTAACCTCTAATTTTGATTAGTACTAATATGGATTGAATGAATTTTCCCCATTCAATTCCGTATCAAGATGGTGACCTCTAATTTTGATTAGTACTAATATGGATTGAATGAATTTTCCCCCATTCAATTCTGTATCCAGATGGTGACCTGTAATTTAACAATGATGATAGTATGCAGTTTTAACCAAATGCATTGAATGATTTAAAAAAAAAAAATTAATAAAAGTACCTTATAAAAAGTCCGTACAAAAATGTGTACAATTTTTTCCACTCGATTCTGTTTTAAGTTGGTGGCCTGTGATGAAACAATGATGTGGATATGTAGTTTTAGCCAAAAACAATAACCGATTGTTTTGAAATTTGGTGTGAAGGTACCTTGGTGTAAAGCCTGAGTGACGTATGTGTTTAAGATGGTAGTCTCTGATATAACAATGACAAGTGTAGTTGCAATATGGCAAGACCAGTCATAATTTTGATTATTACTTCATGGAGAAAGAGCATATATTTTCTAATAAAAATTATGTCATTTTTCCTGAATATTACAGTTACCGGTTAAATTGGCAGAAAATGTTATGAGTGCGTCATGGCATTGTGGAGCAGTGGCCAGTCAATTAATTAAGATTTACTGTGAGGTCTACTATGTTTTGAACTGCTAGTACATTGACAGAAAAGTATTTAGGTGATGCTAAACATCAGTGTTTTGTTCAAAATATTTTGCTATTGCTGCAAAATAGTATGTACTACATATCTGAGAGTGGTAAAAAAGTGTACACCCATTATTATAACTTTGTCAAAAAACAGGGGTTTAAATACATTATAACTGATTTATCCTTTTTGACTTTAAAATTTAAATCATATTTCAAACAGTGCAATTCTGAGTTTAGGATATCAAAACCTGTAATATTTGTTTCAAATTCTTACATACTGTTTTCCCCGCAGGGGGTGCAGACTAGACTTCCCTCGCGGCACCAAAGAGTCAACACACACAACACTACACTTATTACTTTAACACTTTTCACTCACAGTTACATTTAGGGAGGTGATAATAGCCTCAATGTGCTTTTTGCCTTAAAATAACATAAAAAAATTACTGTTTTATTTTAATATACATAGGTATAGGGCATAAATGTAGAATAAGCAAAATGCCAAAGGAAAACTTTCATCCTGAAATGAAAATCATTTAAAACATCATATTCTTGATAAGTCCTTTTTAGGTAAGGCCTAAATGCAAATAGCATAAACTTTAATATAATTAAATAGTTTCGTTATGGATTTAAAAAGTGATTATAACTTATATAGAATATTTATACTAAATGACAAGTTTTTAGGGATCCGCAGTACTGTAAGCCTAACTTACTATCTTATCAAAAATACTTTTTTGCCATAGGCAGCCACACATCTGTAGTGCTATATATATTTGTGTGTATTTTTTTGTTTGGGCTTTTTATAAAGTATTTTTCTACCAAATTTCAAAATAATATGGTGTCTTGCCAGTAACTATTTAAAATATGAAATTTCTAAATTTATTTCTTAAATTCTTAGGTGTACAAAATAAAGTTTACTGCTAAATACGCCTAAATTTGTAAATTTTGTACATTTTTGCTGATTAATTAATTATCTTGAAATAATGCTTGCTGTGTTTGGGATAATGTAGGTCTGTAACATCATGACTAATGTTTTAGGTCATTTTTGTTGTTTTGTTTACTTATATTTGTATTGTACATGTCCTCCGTAGTGTTATTGAAATATAATTTGACTGTCTATTTTGAATTTATGAATTGTAGCTGCTTAAGTTATCAGTTAAAAAAAATGATTTAAAAACAAGTTCAACTATTCTGAAGCTTTTTTGAAAAAATTTACTTTATTTTTGCCTCTTACTAATAAAATTAGTTTTAAGTTATATAGTATAAGGACAGTCAAATAACAAAATCTAGTTTACTGTCAACAGTTACGTACTCAGACGTTCAGAGTTGTAGGGACAGTGTTTATTTTTGTTATCATTTATGCTTTATAGTGATTTTTTAAACACAAGTGTTACTAAACCAAAACAGTAGAATTGATTTTAAATACATCTTTATTTGTTTTTTCAGGTTTTAGTTCGACGGTGGTTAAAAGATTATCATTCGCTTAATGGCTTCAAATTATTAGGCTGTGTTACTTTCATTCATTTGCTAGCAGTTGCTGTTAATTCAACGTGGTCGTGGTTCCATGCGCCTCCAGAAGGAGTTGTTGCGTATGAACTTCCAAAAGTATCTTTGTCAAAGATAAAAGATAGGAAGTGTACATTGTGTTTGGATGAGCGGAGAAATGTTAGTGCTACATCTTGTGGCCATCTTTTCTGTTGGACATGTATTATGGATTGGCTTCAGTCACAGAATCAGTGCCCTCTTTGTCGCGAAAGAGTTGAACCTTCACGAGTAGTACCTTTACAGAATTATTTGTGATACAAATAAATGGATGTCAATAACTTACAAAGAAAAGAAAGTGCATCTACTTTTTTATTTATTTTTATATTTTTTTATTAGGTACTTTAAGTACCTAATATTCGTTACAAGTAAGTTTGTTTTTTACATTATAGAGACAACTTTTGGTTAATATGTAAACCAAAATATATGAACCATATTTATTTGTATGGTTCAAGTATTTTGTTTGAATATTCAAATTGAATTGGTTCTTGCAAATATGCAAGAAGTAATTTTGATGCAAAACTATAACTTAGTAAAAGTTTTATGAACCAGAAAAAATGATTTATATTTTAGCCTAATGACATATTTTTTCTTTATTGCAATTACAAATGTATTGTCTTCAGAAAACATACATAATATATAATGTTATTTACAATGATAAGTTCTAAAACATCCTGTTAGCTAAATGTGATATTTTAATTATTAAGAAATATTGATTGCAGTAACAGTTGTTTTGTTGGTGCATGGTTAATTCTTTCCAGTATGGGTTTTAATGTATTGTTGTTTGCATTTAACAATTTATTTTTTCATTCAGTATTATTTATTATTTTTGATCAATAATATTTTGCATGAAGTTGTTAAATGTTATTAAGTTCTGTCTGGTTCAAGTATGTATTAGAAATAAATTTAAATTGTCATTATTAAATTAAAAAAAATGCACTGAAGTTGGTTAAGGTAGTAAATAAATTTGTTAAGTTTATTGTTTTTGTTATAAAAAATGCTGTATGTAGTAACATTTTGAATGCTGTATGTGAAATATTGAACATTGTTTAAGTATTACCAAAATGGAAGACAAGTAGAGATATTTAGGATATAATAGGTATTTGAGTCAATGGAAAGCTTGTATTTTATGGGTTAAGGATATTGTAAATATTGAGAATGAATTATGTAATGCAAATTGTTTATAAATTAGTACTTGACTAATAATTATTGTTAAATAATTTAATAAATAAAAATATGATATTTATAAAACAATAAATTTCTGATCATGAACAAATTACATCTTAAACATAAAATGTTAGTCATATAAATTCAGAAATTGTGTGTGCTAATACACAAACACAATGTGTGGTTGGAAGTTTCAAGACTGGTGCTGCTATTGCTCAATAGAATGGGACTAGATTTACCAGAAGTGTGATAGCTTCTGTTGTCCTTGAAATATCCTGAATAATTTGCCATGAAATCTTTTTGCTCCATTGAGAGTGATATCCTGATGAGTGGACATGCGTTTTTTGGTTGTAAGCAAATACTGAATTTTGCAAAATGGAACTATGAGTTTGAGTTAAATTTTGTTTTAAAACCGAGGAATCAGCTTTTCATAACTTATGAACTGTTAAAAACAGCTTTTGGAAATAAATGTCTAAGCTGGTCAAATGTTTTTATTTGGTTCTCAAATATAGCCAGAAAATAATTGATGATTACCAATGATTGGGCAGCTTTCCACTTCAAAATCCAACAAAATTAATATAAAAGTTTGTGATTTACTGAGCTGTGGTTGTACAATTACAATTAGCAATATTAAAAACTGAATTTAAAATTCCATTTTAATTGATGATGTTTAATACATTTTAACTGAAGTTTTCTGAAATTAATTGTTAAAGAAGCAGAAACAACAATTTGAAGTGTCCAAGAACTGATTAATCAGGCTAAAACTGACCCTAAGTTGTTATGTAGAATAATTGCAGGTAATGAATCGTAAGTTTGTGGCTACGATACAGGAACAAATTGTAATTGCATCGCAGTGTAAGCAATGACTAAAAAAAGCATGACATGAAAATGTGCCACTATGGTCACCAAAATGGGTTGTAATGGAAGGTATTTTTTTTTTGTCGCTGGAAATAAATTTGTTGTTGTTTCATATGGCTAACCCGGACTCCAGTCCATCAGCATCCTTGCCTCCCAATAAAGTTGAGTGAAGCTCTTCTGTTGTCTCGAATCAGCATTCAATCCAGGGCATGTCAGCAGGTGTTCCTTGTTCATATTTGAGTTCGTCTCTTGGCACAGAGGGTACATTTCAGAAGAGTAGACTCCAATGTGCTTCAAGTGGGCAGCGAGGCAGTCATGACCTGTGTCAAGATGGAACTGTGCCACTGACTGTCTCCTTGGTTTTTCCTTCAGTCCGTCCCATTCCTCGTCTATATTTTCCCAGAGTTTGCCTTTTGCTATGCTTTTCATTTTTTCCATCTGCTGTTTCTTCATTGTACTTTTGAGCATGGCTTTTGCCTTATTTGGATTGGGCAAATGTTTGGGTTGGGGTAGGTGTGAACCTTTCTTTGCCAGCTCATCTGCAGCCTCATTTCCTGGCACACCTACACGAGAAGGGATCCATTAGAACACTATATTTCTGCTTAATTTTTTAAGTGTTCATAACATTTGATTTATTTCTTTAAGGTTGTTGCCCACTGATGATGATAGAACCTTGGATGCTACTGATGCTGCCTTGGAATCTGTCAGTATTACACAGTTTTGGTGTTTATGCGAAGTGTTCAGCAGAAGGAGAAGAGCCTTAGATATGGCCTCCATCTTGGCGTCAAAATTCGACCTGTTCAGCCCAACCAGGTAGTGGAGGGAGAAGTGAGGTGTGTACACTCCTGCTCCGGTGCTTCCGTCCTCATACTTGGATCCATCTGTGTAGATTCTCAACCATTGGTCAGAGGGGTATCTTTCTTCTATTGTGGAGATGGCCAGTTGTTGGAGAAGCGATGGGGGGCATTCTCTCTTGTTAACTTCCTCAACCAAAAATAAATTTATGTCTATCTCCAGAAGGTGAATTGGGTTAGTTGGTATGGTATATGGTTCTGTAATGGATATCTATTTATTGCCATTGAGGTATTCTGATATTAAGGAAATGGGATTTTTATGGTTTTTTAATGTGTTGCTTCTGGAGGCGGATTTGGTCCATGATGTCTGAGGCAGTCCTTGCAGCCCCAAGTATGTAACTGCCACAAGTTGTTTGACTTCTTCTATAGGTTGGTTCTGCGTGTACATTTTACACGCATATGTGTATATCAGCATTGCTGTTATAGGAGTGGTTTTAACGGCTCCACAAATAAGTCTCAGAGCATTGTTTTGGCATCTTTCCAGTTGTCGTAGGGCTGGCTTACCGGCAGTGATCAGTACTTCGCTTCCGTATGTTATGACTGGTTTTATGTATGTATTATAGGTTGTGTTCAGTGTATCTTGAGTACTTCCCCCACTTTACTCCGGCGAGTCGTTTCAGCAGACTCATTCTTTTATTCACATTAGCTGTGATGTGTCTGGTGTGTTCTTTCCAGCTCAACTTATTATCCATGACTATACCAAGGTATTTTGTTACCTCGTTTTTGGGTAACATGTTGTTGTAAGTAAGGTTGAGTATCGGATTCTGATGTTTCAGTGAGAAGAACTGGTACATCGTCTTTGCATTGTTTATTTGCATATGATTGTTTGTTGCCCAGTTGCTCAGTATCTGTAGAGCTCTATTCATTTTATCCTCTAATAACTTTTGCTGGTTGGAGTTGTTCTTTTCCTTTGTCCAAATGATCACGTCATCCGCAAACATGCCGATATTAACACCTTTCAAGAAATAAATTTGATTTATTGTAAAAAATGGTAGTTAAAATATACACTTGTAATGTAATTTTGAATGACAGCTAAAATTTAATGTACTGTAAAGGTTAGGATTTGGAAGGATTCACTTCTTGCCTGAATCATTATTACAATAACTATATTTTTTTTGCTTGAAAATTTTCTTTTACCAACTTGCGCAATACTATTTAGTAGTACACAGGCCAGGCGGCAATCAGATCACTTATGGGTCATTATTTGGTCCAATCTGCTCTGGAAGTGTCTTATAACCTCGATGCTCTGTCCTTGGGAAACTGTGTTATTCGTCACTGGCTTCTGGGGTGCAAGGGGGTTAAGGGTAATGAGGACGGACCGACTGGCAGGACTGGGATCTGCATCCAAGGACTGAGTTTATCTGATCCAATGAGGCTTTATGGATCTTTCTATCACTGGCTGGATCTGCTGCCAATATGTGGTTTAACAAGCAACACCAGGTAAGATAGGATAATCTTCATAGGCACTCACATAGCAAGTGCCTCTTAGGTAAGATTTCTCATTGAGGACTTAGAGAGGCAGCAGATATCTTACCAAGCTCAGGAAATGGGGCTCATTACAGGGCACTGTGGTCTGAAAATGCACATTACAGAACCATAGAGGAATAGAACCATAGAATCTATGCACCATAGAGGAACCATGTTTAGGTTATGCAGTAAAGAGGAAGAAACTGCAAGACAAATTCATGATTGTGAGGCTCTAACAAGTACTCCTACTCTTGCAAGAAGTGCTAAGGGTTTTTGGTTTCCAGGACTGTAGGCACCGCCAGCAGGATGAGGTCTTTTTTGGAACTTACTAAGGGCATCAATCAGCTGAACTAGTACTTTAGAAAGCCGCCTCGGTGGCCTAGTTGATAGCATACTGAGCTTTCACCCCGAGGACCCGGGTTCAATTTCTGGCCAAGGCTTGGCATTTTCATATGCTATAAATCATCCCATCGTCTGCATTAGTCCAAGTGTGCACAATAGTCGGACGTTAAAAAAAAAAAAAAAAAAAATACTGTAGAGGTTTAGTTGTATGACAAGTTTGTTGATCACCAAACCTGGGGTGAAATAATCCTTCCTCTAGCTTTTAATCTAATCTAAGTACCCTCATTAAAATTAATGTAAGTCAGTACTCATTGAAACTGAATGATAATTCAGGAAAATAGAAAGTTTAGATGTTACGATAAAGGAAAGCAATTGCTCCCCTCTCTCGTTTTGTCACTGCTTCCCCACACTGAGTGATGTACATTGACGTCGGCTCCAATAAGTAGCTCAACATCGCCACCACTACAGTGCTCCACCACTTTTCGAAAGCTGATAGGTGGGAAGCAGTTCGTATCTTTTTGTGGGAAGTATGCAGAGGTTAATACAACCATTCTGCTACTAGATTCCATACATAAATTAGCACTGATTATTGTGCAATCCCTGGAACATAAGGAAGACAACATTGGTATATCAATATTATTACTTACAACTATGCATGTCCTAAGCTTAGTGACTGACCTGTCATAAAACAACTTACCTCCACTTACACTCAGTCCTGCTATTCTGCCTCCCATCACCCAAGTTTCTTGCAATAGAGCAACGTCAGCTTCTCTCTATTGAAGTTACCTCTTTAAAACAGCAGTTGCCGCCTTACTGTGATATAAATTAACTTGAACTATTCTCATTCTTTTGTGGAATGAAACATCTATCACTGGTCGAAAGGGTCTGCACAGCAATCCCACATTCTGCTGCAGTTCACAACTGGTGGATTTCACAGGATTTAGTACAACCGCAGTTTCCTCCTTATCCAAATTCTCACCACCCAGGTCCACTTCTGCAAATACCCCAGGGTTTTGAGTTTTATGAATTACAATTTGTTTAGTTTCCATTAAAGGTCCCATGAATAGCTTGGGAAAGAAAAGTGTCCATCCATACAGAGCCCAGCATGTATAGGTAAGGCTAAATTGAAACTGGAGATCGCCTGGTGTCCAGAGTTCGCATACTAAAAGCTAAGCTCCCCCTTAGTCATGCAGCCCTCAGCGTATGCTGTTCCACCTTAACTTGCAATAGGGATGTGTCTTACACTTCAGCCGTGTTGATGTTGTCCTTTTGACAGGCTAGCCTCAATATACTCTCCATCATGTGGAGGTGTGTAAGTCCTCTCTTGAGTCTTGATATGTTTTCCATCCCAAGAATTCCCAAAAGGAATGTATGGTATGAGAGACAATGTAAAGACTCAATTCACAGAGCAACGTGATACTTAAAACGAGTTACAAAAATTGCTGCAGATTATACTGGTGTATCGTAGTGTGCAATAAAAAATATTAAAAAAGAAGACAAAATTTGATTGTAAAACTCTCTTATGAGTGTTTAATGACACATGGAAAAAAATATAAAAATTAGATTTTTCTACAGTTCCTTAAATGTTCTTGACTTTGAATCCTTTATAGACCTGAAAAGATGAACTATACAGGAATTCTATATGCTGCAGAAAAAATTCCCAACTCAACAGTAGCAAAATTATTTTCAGTTCTTAAAAAAAAATAATTTTCTTAATGCAATACCTTATTAAAGAGAATTAATAAAAGAATTAGGGTTAAAAAAACTTTTTTGGCGATAAAAGATCTATATTGAAGAAAGCCATGTAAATAATATGTGACAATTTAAATATTTGATTGAAATTTAATAATATAGACAGAGAAACCGATTGATTGTAGGCTATATGTTGAAGTAACATTGGTTGACAACTTGACTTGTAAAAAAGGCTGTCAAGATTCTACATGTAAATACTCTAGTGCTCATTGGTTGATGGTATTGCATGCTGTTAACAGGAATGACTTTTTACCAAATGCCAAACTAGTTTTTAAAGTAGGATTAACAACTGGAAACTATCAAGGTCAAATTAACAGCAGAAATATTGAAAAATGGATATTTGGCAAATAACACTAAATTTACTGCCTTGTTCAGTTGTTTATTCTTGACAATGACCCATATCACTGTATGTAAAAGTTGATAAGATGCCATCAAAGTATGCTGTGAAGTCAACAGACAAGGATTTAAGAATGAAAAAAGAACTTGAGTATAATAAAATTTGTAAAACAAAAAAAAATCATTTAAAATTGACTTGCTTTTAAAAATCTTTGAGTCACACAGAAATTTGTTTATCACCTTATACATGCTACTTAATTGCTACAGAGTTAACTAATAATAATGTAACAGCTGATTTATCCATTGTCACAATTAAGAAACCAGCTGATAATAGTGTAACAGCCGATTTATTCAGTGACACATTAAAAAACTAGCTCATAATAATGTAACAGCTGATTTATCCATTGACACATTAAAAAAGTTAGCTGAATCCATATCAGCTAACTCTTGGGTAAGTTACAAAGAACATGTGATCAAATTCATAGAGATTTTTGTGGAAAAGGTGGCATAATAGGTTATAATATTGATGACACAGGAGGTGATAGTGATGAACAGATGAAATTAGTGAAACAGATTCCTCATATGATTCTGAATAAGCTCAGGCCCTTTAACAAGGTAAAATTAAATTAAAGTCTATACGCATACTGCATGTATTTCATTTATTTGTTGAAATCATTAATTCAATAAAAAAGTAAATATAATAATTAGTACAGAAGTAAAATTCAAATAAATTTTAAAAAAGTAAAAAAAATGAATAATAACAACACAAGTAGGGATCAGAGAGTACACACCCTAACTCTAATGGACTATCTCATTTGGTTTGTAAATGTTTTGTTCTTTTGTAAATTTATTTTGTATGTACGTGGTTGTATGTATTTTTATATTAAACTGTATGTATGATAGCTAATGTGCTCTTCATCTTAAAAAAAGTATTTTTACACAAAGTTTTAAAAATATTGCAAGTGGACAAAGCTTAAGGAAAATCAAATATGTTTCTGTAAGGAACCAGACAATAAAACTAAATGCCTCAAAACTGGTAGTTTTACTGGAATCATGTTATATTGAAAACTTGTATTCATTCATGTATCTGATTATAATGATTTTGTTAAATATGTAGGCCAAAAACAATAAATAAGTTAATACTTAAGTTTTAAAGCCTTAATTTTAAACATTATTTTTTAGAACTGTGAAAAACCATAGAAGTTTTATTGCCCTGAGAGATAAAACTTAAACAAATCCTACCTCTTGGAAGCATGATGTTTTTAGCAATATTACAGACGCCGTTTCTTTGAAAATTTTAGAGAACTATTCTAGAATAGCAAATATTTACATTAATTCAGCGGTACTAATGAGGAAAAATCGACTTCGATTCTACTTTAGATCCAAAATAATTTTACAAATTAAAGAAATAAAATATGTTTGGTGTTACTCTAGACGATAAGCTCACATAAATGGCAGGAAAAAGTCTTCAGACTGTTAAATGAACTAAAAGGTGTGTCAAATAGGATCTATGACTCTCTAAAATCTAAGAAGGCGTTGTGACTCAGACTATACATTGTATTTTTAAGGCCAAAACTCTAATGTGGTTGTAAAGTTTGGGGAGATGCATTGAATGAGTATTCCAAAAGTCGGCTCTTTTTTTCTTGATTTTTCTTGAAATAGTTTCTTGATTTCCACAAACTACCCCAAGAAATGTTAAGAAAATTAAATTAAATATAATACCACTGCATGATATCATCAAGAAGGCCAATATGGACCAAAAACATCTGTAAAATCTACCTCTGCCAAAAAGTAATCCATAAAGTTTACTCTTCTTTCAGTTGGGACACTTAAGCGGTCTTTAAATACCAAACCTGTCTGATAAGTCAACAGCTAAAGATGTACAAGCCTATAATGAAAACTTTTATACTGTATTCCACATCAGAACTGATCACCATCTAATGTGTCTGTTTTTCGACCAATAAATTTAACCAAAAAGGATACTTGTGAACTTTTGAAGGGGGTTGCTCTTAAAATGTTTTTTTGAGAATTACATTGGTTACAAATTTATTTATCCTAGAATAGCCAGAAGGTTATAAGGATGTTGTTTTTTACATTCTGGACTTCATCGGTATTATGTCTCATTATCCTCCTTATTAAACTCAATATATTCTGTGATACTTGTACATTGTAGAACTCTAGCTGATGGGAAAATGTGCATTTGCTCTACATACTGTGGTGTGATACAAACTTAGAGTCTAGTACTTCCATACCAAAAAGATTCATAATCTGCTGCTAGAGCTTAAAGGGAAATGGATTCAAAGTCACTATGGAATCCTAAGGAATGAAACTGTAAACAAAATAGTAGAAACCACAATTCGATTTTATCCCATGGTTTTCAAATCCATAAATATTTCAGCAACAGGAAATGTAACGTTAGTAAACTAATGTAGTTTACTAACAGTAGACTGGAGTAAACTTTTTGGACATCTGTTAACAAAAAAATTAACTGCACCCAATATGCTTGATAACGACAAAGACCTTTGTCGTGAATTAATTCACAGTGTTAATTTTTTTAAAATTAAAAATAGTACAGTCAAAAAGTGTAAAGTAAAAGAACTTTTTAGTTATTAAATACTTGATAATAATTGCATATGTAGTAACTCCAAGTATGTGCTTCTATTACATGGTTTTTTAATGCACTTTAGAAACATGATGTACTCACTAAATGCAAAATAATTCATATATCACACTACTGTAACTAAAAAATTAAAGTCTATTCAGTTTTAGTCTGGGCTGATTGTAAACAAACGTACATGTTTGTACTTCATTGTGATTTGTTAATAAAATGTTTGATAATGCTTATGAAGTAACAAGTTCCACTGTGGTACATCGCCTGTTTAGACTACATTGTTTAAAGTGTACTCTGTACCTGCTTTTATGTATGCCTGCTTTCCTAATGTACTGTATCTCATACTTTTTGTTTTATTTTAAACAGTTTAGACTAAACTACCCACTCATAAGAAAAATAAATAACCCTGCAGGGAACTGTTGTACTGAGCTTACTTTACTCCCTACTGTGTCTTTCTTTTTAGCGGTAGATTCTTTTACTGTAGTGTTCGGTGAAACAGGCAACAGTTAACCCATTCACAGATAATCAGGAGTACAGTACCTGTTCTACTTTCAGTTTAAAGCTTTTTAAAGAATGTGAAATGTAGAGGAAGATCACCTTCTTTTACAATGTAAAGGTGATAATAGGTTGATGGACAGTTTTTGTGGAGGAGTAAAAATGTAAGTAGGAAGAAAAAATACAGTAATTGGGACTGTCGGCAGAAGAGTTAGCTTGTATCAATCTTGCATCAAGCTTGAATCATCAAGAAATTTATCACTTGATGATGTATGATTATTTGACATGATTTTTGCACTCAATAATATAATTAAAAAACACTCATTTTCGTATTACAAAATATTATATTGGAAATAATAAAATCAAATGCACATGTTATTACTGAATATAAACCGTATACCATTGAACTGTTGCTGCTGGCAATGTACACAATGTACTCAACATCATTACACGCGTGCGCGACGAGAACATGAGAAGAAAAGTGAAAAGAAAGAGAGAGAAAAGAAAGAAATAGATAGAAGCATGCATGTTGTATGTATACAGGCACAAAACATATATATGCGCACGACCAACTCAGTAGGAACCAGCAGAAGAAAGAAAGGAAAAGAGCTGAAAACTGGAGGGGGTTCTCCCCTACTCGCGTTACTTACGTTTCGTAAGCCTACTCAATAACTGAATCACTCCATGGTGATAAATACAAAGTGCACAATGCGGTATAAGAAGGTAATGCTTCACAAAACTTGATTTATGATCCCACAATCCTGGAAAATGGCAAGGCACATTTATGAGACACTGAAATATTGGTACCTCAGCTAAAAGCTCGTAATCAAGAAAAAATATGGCTTTATCAATTTGTAAGTTTGGAGAGATATCACTTTAGTAATTAAGTGATGTTTTTTATCCTAAAATTTTTCCGTATTGATTCTTGGAATGTTTTATCAAGAGGAATGTTTCATTATTTTAATATTCCAGCCCATCAATAGTACAAATCCAATTAACTGGACTCTATAAACATCAATTGTTAACTAAATGAACTGAAAATTTGCTAAAAAATTCATCTGTTCTGATATTATACTATGTAAGTGTATATTATATGTATATTTTATTCTAACAATATTAATTTACCCAGCCTCTTTCATCAGTAATTTAACTACAGTTAGTAATTTAATTTACGTTAGTAACAAATACTAAAGTTAGTAATGTGGGAAATGGAGTGTTGATCTTGACAGTCTTTCTGTGTACTATTTTTAAACCAGTGATAGTCACTATAGTGAATATCAAATGTTATCCTTCATCTACCCCTCTTCTTAAGTTCTCTGTAAAAAGAATGTTAATTTATTTTATGCTATTTTTATTTGTTTGAGTATATACAATTACAGTAGTAGTAATTTCTTTTTTTTTTTTTGTATTTAACGTCCGCTATTGTGCACACTTGGACTAATGCAGATGATGGGATGATTTATAGCATATGAAAATGCCAAGCCCTGGCCCGGAATCAAAACCGGGTCCTTGGGGTGAAAGCCCAGTACGCTATCAACTAGGTCACCGAGGCGACTCTCTAATTCCTTTCTGTATGATAGTGTTTGTTAATGCTGTGTTAAATGACTCCAAAATCTGTAGCTTTTTTCCGTGGTATGTAACTTTTTAATCAATTTTTTTTGTATATTCCATCATCCAGATCAGCCCAACGTTTTTTGTTCAGATAAAAAAGTTTTACAGTACATTAAAAGCACTATTATTGTCAGTTTAAAGTAAAAATGTGGTAATAAAAGAAAAATTTAGAAAACATTGTTGTAATGTAGATATTAAAATTATCAAAAGTACTTTTTTATCAAACATAGTATCAGGATTCATCTTGTTTTGTCTTTTTTCCTAAGTATGATATATTAGAAATAGGAATAATAAAACACTTTGTTTTCTTTGTATTTCAGTAGAATGTTACTTTTATGTTTTTGGTAGTTGATAAGGTAAACTTTCTTCAGTAAAAGTATACTTGAGTAATGGCATGTTAACATCAGCTTACTCATGCACATCTGTATTAATTTTTAAACTTAAGTACTTGAATATAATCTGAATTACTGTTTAATCTATAAACTTATGATTGGACTTTTTCAGACAAACACTATACTTCATAATGTCCTCTTATAACGTTGAAAGTGAAGCAACAGAATAATTCTCTTTTACTCTTCTGTAACCAGTGGCATAAATAAAAATTATGCATCCTCCATAGGTCAATGTTTATGCACCTTCAAGGACAATAATTTTTATCAAACAACCTCAAATGAAAATAAAAAAGGATACTTGAGTTTGCTTTAAAACGATCACCATATCAACATAACCAAATTTACTTGTTAACTGAGAAAGATTTAAAAAGGAAACAAAATATGAGAAACAAATCAAACAAAAACTATAACTTTTAAACAACAATAATAATTGTTAAAACATAACAAATTTTTAAGGACATATTTAACTTATTAAAACCTACATCTGAGATGGACATTAAATACACACTATTGGCATATATGGAAGCAACACAAGCGGCAATGTAAAAAAGAAAGATTATTTTAAATTCATAATATGAATAATAATAATCTAGTCATGAAATGAAATATTTTTAGAAGTACATATAAAGACTTACTGTCTTGTGATTAATGCATAACATTTTTGAATATGAATTAATAATGGACTAAATTTACAATTTAAAATTATGCGTTACTCACTATGACACGTCACGAGTTCTTTCAAGTTTTATAAAAATACTCCATGGCTTGCTGAAGCATTTAATGGTTTATACTCTCAATTTTTTCCCAATTCTGTTTTTTAGATTTTAAAATAACTGGGGTCTGTTATAATGTATTTCGGTATAGACCTGAAAAATTGTTTTGGAGATGCATTGTCAGGTGAACTTGTCGACTTGTGATGTAAATAACTCAATCTAAAAATTAACTTTGTCAATGTAAATCACTGATTTCACTGATGTAATCACTGTAAGATAAAATTTCACAACACTTCAAGACTTAGCACAGCATTGTTTTTCTTGCAGTATGACTTGAAGTACTACTTTCTTAAAACCAGATGTACACATGTCCATATTTGTACTGAGAAACATATTTGTTTTCAGTATTTTACAATAGTGTTTGTCATTCACTGGCATGTAGATAAGATATTTAGAGGTTATAAGGTGTGCCCCCTGATCTACTGGACAGTTAACCCTGAAGTTTGTTCAGGCCTTTGACTACCTCAATCAGCTGGTCGTCATCAGGTTCCTGGAAGATAAACATCCTTCATTTCCTGTTGACAGGAGCTTCACAATAATAAATTATAGGACCTGTAGTTTCCTTACCCATCCAGCTTAACATAACACATATCTAGGCTATAAATGCATATCCTATTCAGAATAGCTACTCTGCACGGTCAACTACAATTCCCCATAATAAGTTCCATGGTCTTCCAAGTTACCCTCTATGTAGGGGTTCCTACTGCTTCCCTAAGTCCACCTACAGAAACCTCTCTTGATAGATATTCCTGGTTGACAGTCTTCCACATTTTGAGTTCAGTTTCCTGTCATTACAGCCCTATAAAGGTTGTGTTTGTCATACCTCATCTCTGTGAGGTCTTTACTTCTAGAGATGACACATTTCAAATCAAATAGGTTTTTGCCTACAGTCTCTCACTTTTTCCATTGTCGGTTAAATATGTCCGCCTTGTGCCTTCATAATCTGCAGTTATTTACTGCTTGTGGGTTCCATGGAGCTTAGACATAACCTCCAAATCCTTGCAATTTTCATTCCTAAGGGTCGCTTTTGTCAGATTTCTAGGGTTTTGACAGTTTGTTTCCAGCTCTACAATTTACTAGAAAAATAAGAAGTTCGCATTTACAGAACCTAACATGCATACATAAGGCTAAATTAAAACTCCAAATACTTAAAGCTAAGCTCTCTTTTAGCCACACAGACTTTATTGTATGCTGTTTGACTTTGGCTTGGGATAAGTATGCATCCTACGCTTATCTGTCACCTTAACAAATCAGCCTTATCAACCTGATCCACTCCACAAGGACTTTATTATAGATGTGGCTAAAGCACTGTTCAGTTTGCTGCATCTCTGAACTGCACCTCTCAAGGTTCTTAGTTTCAGCTGCAGTTACTCCTATTGCTTTACCCTTACTGTTAACACAATTCCTCAACCTCATTAATCTAACTGGCATGAAGTGTGAATATAAAAAAAAAATTGTGATGTAGGAGGTACATAAGTACACTCTTGAATATGCACCAATCCCATTTTAACCCATTCTAAAGAAATGTGTGATTTAGGAAACCAGTGTACATATTCCTTACAGATTGAAATAATTGAATCATTTTCATGATATACAAACATTTTCATTAATTATTTCATTCATATGACTAGGGAATTTTGCAGTATATCAAAGATGAATTTAATGTTTAGTTGCATTTTTATATTTGACAATGCAAATCATACCACAGTATAAGACAATTAAATAACCACACTGGCACTGCTACCGGCAAACAGCGAGTGTACAGTGGCAGGTTTGAACATATCTGTGCTTGTTCATGCTTCCCCTTCATGAGCCTGATGGGCACAATTGTATGTCGCTCAGTCTCTCTGTAGCAATAATCGTCTGTAAGTTCTTGCTCTAGCATTTTGATAAAAAAGTGCAAAGTGTTCAGATGGAGCAACGTGTTGATCTCAAGTTTCTTGTGAAACTGGGAAAAACATGTTAAAGAAGTCTATGAAAGTGAATGTTTATCACACATGCGTTTTTGATGGTTTAAAAGGTTTAAGGAGAGATGTGTAATGACCGAAGATGATTAGTGCTTTGGATGAACCTCAACATCAAAAATGGACAGCAACATCCTGAAATTTGGTAAATTAATCCGTGGAAATCATCACATGAGAGTCTGAGCTCTTGCTGGAACCTCAGGAATTAACAAAGAACCGTCTATCAGATTTTGCATTATTCATTGAACATGCAGAAAGTTTACACAAAAATGGTGCCAAAACTCACTCCAGAGCAAAAGGAATTGAGAATGAGCATTTGTGCTGACCTTTAATTGATAATAGTCCAGAATTGTTAGACAGAGTGATTGCTTGTTTTTTTTACTCTAGATCCTGCAGCAAAGTACCAGTCAATGCATTGGAAAACCCCCACCCCACCAGTGTAAAAAAGTGAAAATGAGCAAATCAAAACTCAAGGCCATATGATTGTATTTCTTTAATTAGCTCGGAATTGTCTACAGTCATTGGGTCTCCAAAGGTTAGACTATCAATTAACATCGAGATTCTGACAGCCTTTCTTGAACGAGTGAGTAGATGAAGACTTGATTTGTGGAAGAGCAATTGATGGTTTACCGAGACAATGTGCCTGCCCATTCCACATTGTCTGTGAAGGCATTTTTTGCAAAATATGGCATCACCATGTTGGACCACTCAATGTACTTGCCTGACCTGCCCTCTGACTTTTTTTTGTTTCCTTAGGTCAAATTGGAGTTTAAGGGGACAAAATTTCACAGTGTGGAAGCAGTGAAAGCAACAGTGATGAAAGTTCTCAAAAAACTGACAGAAGCAGATTTCCAGCACTGCTTTGAACAATGAAAAATGCGTATGGAATATTGTAGGGATCAGCAAGGAGATAAACTTTGTAACATAATTGGTGATCAATAAAATGCTTTGTAGCACCAGCCCAGTTATTTATGTATTGCACCTTGTCAATACAAGGTCTTTACTTTTCTGTTAATTGCAAGGCCTGTGCATGGAGTAGGTTCTGCACATCTTTATGAATTTTTTACTAGAGCTAAACTCACTATATTTTAGGGTCTCCTCAATGTTCATCTACTATTTTTGAAAAGTGGCCTTATAAGGGTGAAAAAAAGTTAATTTGTGTCAAAATATGATAAAAACAAGTATTTTTCTCAGCCCATATTTTTCATAGAAGAGTAGTAAAATTACAGACTTATTTTGACAGATGCTTTCTTAGCGAACACTTGCTTGTCAGTTAGCCAGTTAGTTTTCTTCAACACACTAAATGATAAGTCTTATTGGTAAGTCTGAATGGTAACACACTCACTCTTTAGTTTCCAACTCCACTAAGTAATTATGCCACCACAATGTTTTTCCAGATCCTTATACTCACTCTCTATAAGTTTAATAAATACTATACAATTTTTTTTTAATAATATTTTTTAGTAGAAAGCTAGAAGAGATTAGAAAACCTGTTTGGTTCTTTTACGCAATTTTAAAATTTGAACTGTAATTTGAAAAACAATATTTTTTATGTTTAAAGTAGATAAATGTTTAAGTAGATGAAATGTTAAAATAACATTAACTTAAATATATTTTATAGACATAAAATTTCATGTTATGAACATTACGCTTTTTAAGTCCCTACCAAAGCCTTAATTAAAAAAAAAATAGATGATTTACTATTGCAAATGTATATACATAACTTAATTGCATGTTTAACCATAAGTATTAATTCATAAGCACATTGCTTAAAGTGGGTGTCATTTGAGATAAAACATTATCTAATGTACTCTATATGCAGTAATTGGAAGATAACCAGCTTTATCAGTGCAGTTTAATTTACTTTGCATTTTCTATGATTAATTCAATTCATATATTTAAAACATTATTACTTTGTTGTTTACAGAAGATTAGCAGTCTAGTCTGAACTGCAAAATTTAATATTTAAATGCACTTTTTAATATATGTTTATTTTTGCTAATTGGAATTTCAAACCATAGTTGACTTTCTAAACGTTTTATAATTAAAACATTAAAAGTAATGTAATAAAAAATATTATCTTAACATGATTTACTTCTTTCAGTCCTAGTAGGCCTGTATTATAGGCTTGTGTTACAGGCCTGTGTGGTTACTTCAAAGTACCCCGCAGGGGAATGCAGACTAGCTGCACCTATTGAGAGGATTTAGACGTCCCTTGCGGTACCTGAATCTAACACACTTATAACACTACACTTACGACTTTAACACTTTACACTCACACTTTCATTTAGGGTAGCGATAATAGCCTCAATGTGCTTTTCATCTTTAAAAAAAAAAAAAAACTTCAGAGTAGCAACAATAACAGAAAAATATACTTATAGATGTAAAACATAACAATTTTGTGTTTCACATACGTTATGGTGGTAAAACATAACATGACCATCATTTGTGTTTCAAAGGACCACTCATGTAATAACAAATCTCTTTTGATATATGTGACCTTAACAAGCAGAATATGCAATAAAATATTTGCTTAAACTTAATAAAATATTTGCAATAAAACATTTGCTTACCAACATAATTTAAAAAATCTTGTATATATTATAAATTTTCTGTAGGTTTTATGTATTTGTCCTTCTTCTAGATATGTTAGGTTAGATTATATATTAGAGGAAGGGATTATAAAACCCCAGGCATTGTGATTGACGGACCTACTGTGCAACTAAATCTCTTAAGTATGAGTTCAGCAGACTGGTGTCCTTAGTAAGTTTCAACAACCCACTGACTGCCTCATCCTGCTGGAGGTTCCTAAGGTCCTGGAAACTCTTAGCCTCCTGCTAGAAAGAGCCCCTCACAATTATAAATTATGTTTTCTGCAGTTTCCTTCTATTTACTGCATAACCTACACACAGTTTCTCCATGGCACATACCTATCCTGTTCATGTGCACCCTCAGACCACAGCGCCCAATAATGAGCCCGATGAATTTCCTGAATTATACTGGTCTCAGGAGAATCATTGGGCTCATAACAGGGCACTGTGGTCTGAGGGTGCACATGAATAGGATAGTTATGCACCATGGAGAAACAGTGTGTAGAAAGGAAGGAAACTGCAGGAAGGAGGAGGAAACTGCAGGTCACATAATTTATGATTGTGAGGCTCTTGCTAGTAGGAGGCTAGGGATTTTTGGTTTTCAAGATCCTAGGGATCTTCAGCAGAGTGAGCTAGTCAGTGGGTTGCTGAAACTTATTAGGGGGACCAGTCTGCTGAACTAGGTATTTTTAAGAGGTTAAGTTGCACAATAGATCAGTCGATCACAGTGCCTGGTGTTGAATTATCCCTTCCTCTAGTATATAATCTTAATCTTAATCTTATGCTTATGGCAACCTGGGAAGCATTAATCATCTTTTGAATTTGATGATACTTCAGCGAAACAAAGAAGTAAAGTTGGTAAAATAAGCAATGGCAGTTGTGTGAACATTACTAAGTAATACTGAATACAAAAACCTAACAATGCTGGGAGAATGCTGATTTTTGATTCATTAACAGTAAAATTCTCAAATATCACATAACATAGTTTGAAGTTATTTGTTCATATTCAGCCAAGGTTTACAGAACAAAATAATTTTTTGTGAAATATTGTTATGAATTTTATTATTTAAATCTTGCATCAAAATAAGGATCAATTTCTGAGTAATTTGTACAAATTACAAACTGTTGACAATGCTTGATTATGAGGCTAAACAAGCTTCCAGTGATATGTGGAACTACAGCCTGCAAACTGACATAAACAAAATGGCAATTTGCATTCAAAAAGTTCGAAATTACTCTAGGCCATATACCTATAGGTTATCTGAAATTTGATTACTTCATGGAAAGGGTAGTTTTATGAGTAGTTGCTTAAGGAAGTTACTGTAAGAAGCTACTTCTGATAAAACAAAGTTTAAAGCTAATGGAAAAGATAATTAAAAAGGAACAATAAAGTGAGAATATGAAAGGAATTAGGTAAGGAACTGACTGCAAATTCAGTTTTATTGCTAACATGAAGCAGACTAGAGCTTTTTTCCACCCACATCAGTCCCTACACTGTAATTAACTGCTTAATTTAATTTATAAAAAGCAAAATTCATTAGAAGATCTAAACTTTTATACACATTTTGTTAGAATAATGAATCTAACCATCTGGGAAACATTTTTAATTTCTCACTAAAAAAGTTAACTTTTTCAAACCTATAAGAAAGTTTGGTGATTGTTAAAAACAATATCAGAAGATTTTGATCGATCTTTTTGTTTTCAAGTCCAAAAAAGTAGTTTTTACTTGGAGGTATTTATGCACACGCAAAAGGCTGTAGTACCAATAGACCGATTTTTATGAAAATGTTCACATAGGACTTCGTTTGTCCATATCTCGGGGGAGGAGAGAGGGAGAGAAAATAAACATATTATGGATAAGAGAAGGTGATTTTTTTTACTGAGATATTTTTGACACTATTTATTAAAGAAATGAAATGAAAGGAAAAGTAACATATTTCTTTTGACTGATTAGTGATTCACGTTAACGCATCATAACTTTAACAATAATTACAACTATTTCGGAATCTACGACAGTTTTGATTTAGTAATTTTTTATTAAAATTTGATTACTAATTTTTTAATCAAGTTTGGATTTTACTTGATTTCTCAAACTGTATCAAAGAGGGCAAATCAAGCAGGCTCCTCCTGTAACTGAATTTTAACGCAGATTGATGGTGAAATCAAAATTTTAAATATGGTAAAGAAAAATACTTTTGGAAATTTGCTTTCATCAAGTCAGCGAGACTGCTACGTGCCGTGATTATTTACAATACAATTATTATATTTTATTAAATTTATATTATATTTTATTATTGCAAAAGTAGGCCTATTATACTTCTAGAACGTTAATTGGCTTGATTAAAATGTAGAAAAGATTCGGTTAAGTGAACAATTTAACATAATTAATAATAATTAATATGTCTGTTTTACAAACTAATGGAAACCTTGTGTTGGTTCAGTGTCAAGGACAAATTTATTGCATGCGGTTTGCTTACTATGCATTCTAAAAACATCGATAGCAATGCTAAATGAATCACGCTGCTATGCAATTCAAACCTGTTACAACGGCCTCGCACTTCAACATTTTAACGCTGGTAGCCTAATGGCTTGTCACTTAGTAAAGAACTTGTTACCGTCGCCGTCGCCTTGGTTGAACGATTAGTCTGAAGATTAGGCAAGTATAATGTATTTACATAATCTTAATCCAATATTATTTACAGTAAAACGGTTTTTTTTTGTAGACAACATCCTATTAAGGACTAATGGCATTGGAATGCTATTAAAATGTGAATTAAATCAATCTCCGCTCTTTTCATTCAAATTTTAAAATCATTTCAAAATATTCCTTGCCTAAGTAAGGTAGCCTTGTACTGTGTTGTAGCTAAATAAATAACATTTCTGTAAAAAAATATTCTTCTTTGTTTCCTTTATAAATGCAGCCATATTTTTTTTAAATTCGAATTTTTACGGGATATAATTTGAAATGATACCAATGATACCAAACTAAACCGGATATCTGACTTTCCCCCACACACACATACACATAGCTTGAACGGTAAGGGAAAAGCAACAAGAGTAATTGCGGCTAGAACTAAGAACCTTAAAGTGCGCAGTTCAGAGACGCAGCAGACTGACCGGTGCTTTACCATATCGATCACAAAGTCCTCTAATATATATATATATATATATATATATATATATATATATATATATATATATATATATATATATATATGAAAGTGTTTATGTGTGTCTATGTGGCAAGTAAAGATCTAAAATTTATAATGTAGGTGGGCAAAAGAATGTCGGACAACACCTCGAAAGTAAACACCTGTTCACAAGAAACGTTCTCGGGGAAAACGTTTGACTTTCACAGACAACGCTGCATGGGTACTGGTAGTATAGGCTACAATAACATTATTATACATGTGTATTTTAAAATCAAACTTTTGAATATATTTTACTTGGGTTATAGGCCTACCAAGTATTCAAACTATTTAACAATATCGCAATCTGCTCTTGATAAGCACGACTTTCAAAAGCCTATGTTAAGATATTCAGTAAGGAAATTGACAGATAAGAAAACTTTAAAACATAGGCTACTGCAGTTATAATTTAATTTCTCTTCTTTTCGGCTTAAAACGTTCTCCAGCGTCTTTCGATTTTTAGCTTCCATGTTCCTCTATCGTTCCACAGATCTTTCTTCTTTCACAGATCTTCCTGTCGTTCCAATCCCCTTTCCTCTATCTTTCATATCAATTCCTTTTCTCCAACTAAGTGTTGGTCTTCGTCTTTTTCTGCGACCATGTGGTTTTCATTTTAGAATCTGTTTGGGAAGTCAATTTGCGTCCATCATTTAGACATGGCCGGACCATCGAAGTTGTTTTGACCTAATGTCGTCAACAACGGTGTGCTTCGCATTAATAATTTCACGGATTCTTAATTTTTTATATTTTCCCGTTTCGACGACCTGCGGCTCTCCGCCAATAGTCCATTTCTGTAGCTTCAAGATATTTTCTGGTTTTTGTTTCAGTGGTCATACTTCGCTTCCATATGAAGTTATAGCCTACTTCTTATAATTGTATTGCATATTTTGTGTTTATTTATTTTCGATACCTGTTGATCTCATATGATGCTGTTCAGTATCCTTATTGCTCTTCTTCCCAAGGTGTTTCGTCCATCGCTTGTAATTGTCATACCCAAGTGCATGTAAGTTGAACACGCTTTGATTTGTGTGTCGTGTCCAAGTAGAAGCTTCCTGCTTTGCCCTCCAACGCACATGTATTCCGTTTTGTTTAGGTTTTGCTTTGTGTCTTACAATTTAACTTAAATTTACAAAAAATGTTGAAGGAATTTAGTTTTTTTGTTTGTAGGCTATTTACTCTATAAATAGGCTAGTATGAAGAGATGAAGAAACATTTCACAGACGTTTTCATGTTCAATAATTTCCCTCCTCCAAAATCGGGTCAAACGCTCTGAAAGAAGAAAAAGATTCACTACAAAAATACGAGGAAAATCTGACCGATTTTAAGAAATTAAACCGATTTTTTAATTGTTTTCGACAACTCCGAAATATGTAACACATTAATTTTCTTAAGGTACTTATGGGGTTCATTTGAGCAAAATCCGATTTTGATAGTTTTTAGACAAAAAAAGGCACGTAAAAGTTACGTGCCAAAAATCATAACAAATTGTCATTTGCCGCAGTTTTATCTCCAGCAATGCAAACCTATACAGGCACTGAAACAATGGCTATCATGCTGTCAAACATAAAAATTTCTCTCTTTTTGTTTCAGGTGGTTTTGAAAAGGACAGATTACAATCACCATCTCAAAATATATTTTTCACGAGTATCATACTTTTCATATTTCTTATGGCCTAGTGAAAAAGTAAAAAGCGGCACGCATAAGTCTCGCAGAAGTAATGGATCCAAAGTAATCTTTTATCTTGACATTTTTTGAAATACTAATTTCACAATCACAATCAGCACTAAAATATTCATGTAATAGCATTTTAAACTTTCAAAATACAAAAATGAACCCTGAAGGCCGTTAAATTAATTTTTTAAATTTCAACGGATTTTGAAAATTAAAAAAATGTAATTTATGCAGTTTTTAATGCTGATTTTTAATGGTGGAATTACTTTAAAACAGTGTACTACAAAATGTTATGAATTTTTAAAGATTTGAAAATGGCCACCGTTTTAAAACTATTGAACGAATTTCGCTGGTTACCAATATTTTTCAAACTATTATCAAACTTTGTTATTTTGCCAAATTTGAATCAAATCGACTAAAACTGCGAATGTGAACGTGGTAACACACACACACACACACACACACACACACACACACACACACACACACACACATTTTTTGTTTTTGTTTGTTTGTTTGGTGTTTAACGTTCGACTATTGTACACACTTGGGCTTTTGCAGACGATGGGATGATTTATAGCGTATGAAAATGCCAAGCCCTGGCCGGGAATCGAACCCGGGTCCTCGGGGTGAAAGCCCAGTACGCTATCAACTAGGCCACCGAGGTGGCTACACACACACACACACACACACACACACACACACACACACACACACACACACACACACACACACACACACACACACACACACACACACACACACACACACACACACACACACACACACACACACACACACACACACACACACACACACACACACACACACACACACACACACACACACACACACACACACACACACACACACACACACACACACACACACACACACACACACACACACACACACACACACTTCCTTTAAGAAGTAAAGTAGCTGAGAAAATGCTTTGCAATATTCTGCGCTGTTAATTTTTGTTTTTTTGTTTGTGTTGTTTTTTTTACATGTAAGATTTCTGATTGATGATAATCATGATTTTTTATGAAAACGGATTAAAATTTTCAGTAAACAGTATAAAACGGATTATGCTGTTTGGACATAGGCGACTACATGCAATGCAGGTGTTTGTTACTGTCATATTGAATGTCTGGTAGTCATACGGACAAGTTACCGGACGTATGAGCTATTTTCTATTAAAAAACTAGTTATTTTAGCTGCCATATGACCTTGAAATGATGCCTATCGTAACCTTTAGTACTTGAAAATAGCCGCAAATATAGAAATAAAGTTTGTTTTATTTCAACAAACCTATCTAGCAGTGAAAGATTATTGGTTTTTTGATTATTATACTAAGAAACTTGTCAAGTTATCGGCGAAAAACTTTCCAGTGTCGGATACTTTTGGCGTTAAGAAGCTAATTTCAATATGCCTTACTGTTTAGGCGAAGGTCACACATTTGTCTGCATTAAACTATCATTATACGGAAGCATGACGTCAGCGTATCAGCTGTTATCCACCTGCTTTAATGCTGCAGTGACAAATCTAATATTGCTAATATTAAATAAGCATCTAATATATAAGCATCTAATATATGCTTTGAACAACACCGGCCTCCTAGGCTTCAGACTAAATAAACGATCGTCCAGCTCAGCTGGATGAAGTTCCTTTTTTTCAGTATGTTATACAGGCACAGGCAGCAAACAGTCAATATACTGAACAATACAGAAAGGTCAATATACTAAACAATACAGAAAGGTAAATATTCTCAAATACAAAAAAAACCTCGGCACGCAGCTGTCTCGCTGGCGTGTGGAAGCGAATTTTTATAAATTTTTTTAACATGTATCATATCTTAGGCCTGATTGTAATGTTGGATTTTACGTGACGCGAGTGCACAAATTTATACTGATATGTAATAGTATATTTTGCGCGTCCCAAGTCTCATATTAAATTAATTATAATTAAAATTTCCTGTATTTCCGCCCGAAATCGAACCTTGTGCGTGTGCGGTGCACGTGATAACCACAACACTACGGAAACTACAAAGAAGTTTAACCGATTTAAATATATGAAATGAATCAATCGTTAATTTAATTTTTATTTTGGTAGTTATAGTTGTTATGTCGTGTTTTCGAACAAATTATCGTAATTAAAATAAAAAGGAGAAGAAAATATGATACATAGCTTTTATTTGTAGTTCAATTAGAGAAATTACTTTTTTATCTTACCCTTTAAAGAAAATCATATTTCATATCACCAGCTGCATTTTAATTGCATTAATTTTGTTAATGATTTTTTTATTGAATGACTTAAAATTTGATTTCGCCATTGTAATTAACGTTGATATAGCTATATGAAGTATCATTTAAAATTTTCTAAGTACATTGAATGTATCTGATGGCGGTCAGTATTCAGCGTTATTTTCGTGTTTTCAATGTAACTTGAAAATTAAAAATGATAATTTATGCAGATTTGTACTCTAATTATAAAATGAAATTAGATTTTTTTAAAGAAGTTTCAGATAAAAAAAGTTATTGTTAAATAATGTAATACATGTATTATTACTTTTTAAAAATTTGCTTTAATCACGTGAGTGACAGCTGTGTTCCGTTATTATTTATTTTTTTTACAAAGATTACACTTAAATGAAAGATCCATCTTTCCTGTTACTGTGTATGCTACTTTTCTGTTATTATGTATGTTGCTTTTCTGTTATTGTGTATGGTACTTTTACGTTATTGTGTACGATACTTTTACGTTATTTTATATGATACTTCTCCGTTATTATATATGATACCTTTCTTTAATTGTGTACGATACTTCCCTGTTATTGTATATGGTACTTTTCTGTTATTGTGTAGTCTATGATAATTTTCAGTTGTGTACGATACTTTTACGTTATTGTGCATGATACTTTCCGTTGTTGTGTACGATACTTTTACGTTATTTTATATGATACTTCTCCGTTATTGTGTATGATACCTTTCTTTAATTGTGTACGATACTTACCTGTTATTGTATATGGTACTTTTCTGTTATTGTGTAGCCTATGATACATTTCTGTTACTGTGTATGGAACTTTTTTGTTATTGTACGATACTTTTACGTTATTGTATATGATACCTTTCTTTAATTGTGTACGATACTTTCCTGTTATTGTGTATGGTACTTTTCTGTTATTGTGTAGCCTATGATACTTTTCTATTATTGTGTACGATACTTTTACGTTATTTTATACGATACTTCTCTGTTATTGTGTATGATACCTTTCTGTAATTGTGTACGATATTTTCCTATTATTGTGCATGGTACTTTTCAGTTATTGTGTAGCCTGTGATACTTTTCTGTTATTGTGTACGATACTTCCTATTATTGTGTATGGCATTTTCCAAAAAGAATTTCAATTTACATGTTATTAATATTTGATGCTGTACAATGCAGAGTGTGGAAATATAACCATACTGTAGCATAATTATTCTAAATAACCAGTTCCATACTTCGTAGAATAAGGTGTAGTTCTGTTGGCTGTAATTGTTGAGAAGTGACATTGTATGACTTTGAGCAATATGGAAGAAGATGAAAGTGTGCAGATTGTATTATAATAATTATTAAAGACGAGTTTTAATTGAACGTAAACTAGGTCATTTTAACAGCAGAAAGTGTTTTTATTATTTATTTTCATAATTCGTAAACTTATTATTTTCCACAGGGTCATTCTAAAGGGAATCTTTAGTAAAAAATGGGTTCACTTAGGCCTAGACCTACTAAAACAATTTCGGCATTAAAACGTAAAGAACGGTTATCAGGTAGTTGCTTATAACGGGAGCTTTTTGACCTTTATAAAATCGAAGTGTTAAACATTTAGAACATTTCATACTAACAGTTTTCAATGACTCATGGAACTTATTTTTTTCTTTGCAAAAACACATTTTTTTGGCTTCTTACTAAAAAAATATAGACTGTTTGAACAATGTTGTCTTTTGATAGCCTGTTTGGAGAGGATTCAAGCTTGATAATTCCCGCACTTCTATTGATGACTTCCCAGTTCTAAAGACGATCTTGTATCTAAAGACTATGCTTACGAAATTCCTTAACAATTAACGTTGTAATTGAGATTTTTCCTCCAAACAAAAATAAGTATTTTTGATCTTAAGGTAAGCCTATAAAGGACTATACATTAGACCTTTCGCCAGATATAAAGAAACATGTTTGTGAAACGGTTAGTATAAGAACTTTTTCTTACCTACATAATACACTCTGCTAAAAATGTAGCTCCACTTAAATTATTTTAAAATGTAGGCCTAACTAATAAATAATAGTACAAGATACAATAAATAATAAAACTACATAAAAGAGTTTATGCACATGTATTGTTCCATGCAATTCATTATTTTTGATTTACTTATATCTTTGTACTGATAATTTAAGTTTAGATAGGCTAAGTAATTACGGTTTCTCTGTATTAAAACCAAGTACTTCAGTTGCTATAGCTGGCCTATGTAATTAGTTTCTAAGCTGGTGCTAGACTAAATATTTGGGCCTACGTTTGCTAACAAAATCGAAACTGGTCATACTACTAAAAAAATGACCATATAATTTTTTGTTTTTTTCCTGTTATGTAAATTGTTTTTCGTTAAAGGAACTACGTCTTTTATCATTTATCACTTTTGTGTATCTTTTGTTTGCCTTCCTTAATTTCTGTGAACAAGCATATCTTTGGTTATATTTATCACATTTATAGGCTAGCAGTTCGTGTTATTAGTAGTCGTCAATGAGTGAATGATTTTTAGGGTTATACTATTGCACTACGACCATTGCAGAACTTTTGTGCCCTCTTTTTGTATTCCTGCTCTGTTACTGCGCCTTCTCTAGTTCAAGTCTCTTCATAAATTCTAGGATTTGGAAAGAATTCAAGCTTGGTAATTCCCGCACTTCTATTGATGACTTCCCAGTTCTAAAGACGACCCTGTATCTGTATCTAAAGACTATACGTGCACAATTCCTTGACAATTAATTTACGTTGTAATTTAGATTTTTCCTCCAAACAAAAATACGTATTTTGGATTTTAAGGTAAGCCTATAAAGGACTACAGATTAGACCTTTCGCAAGTCTGCGTTTCTAAAAAAAAAAGCAGACAATAGGGGGCCACTATACCAATCCAAAGAGCTAGTAAGATTTTATCTTTTCATTATCTACACTCGCTAAATAATGCATGTAAATTCAACGGCGTGAAGTTTAAAAAAAACGGCGTGTTTCTAAAAAAAGACAGTAGGGACACCTCTACCAATCAAAAGAGCTAGTAAGATTTTATCTTTTCGTTATCTACACTCAGTAAATAATTTATCTAAATTTAACGGTATGAATTTTGAGTTTCTAAAAAAAGACAGTAGGGTCACCTCTACCAATCCAAAGAGCTAGTAAGATTTTATCTTTTCATTATCTGCACTCGCTAAATAATGCATGTAAATTCAACGGCGTGAAGTCAGGGTTTCTAAAAAAAGACAGTAGGGACACCTCTACCAATCCAAAGAGCTAGTAAGATTTTATCTTTTCATTATCTGCACTCGCTAAATAATGCATGTAAATTCAACGGCGTGAAGTCTGGGTTTCTAAAAAAAGACAGTAGGGACACCTCTACCAATCCAAAGAGCTAGTAAGATTTTATCTTTTCATTATCTGCACTCGCTAAATAATGCATGTAAATTCAACGGCGTGAAGTTTAAAAAAAACGGCGTGTTTCTAAAAAAAGACTGTAGGGACACCTCTACCAATCCAAAGAGCTAGTAAGATTTTATCTTTTCATTATCTACACTCGCTAATTAATGCATGTAAATTCAACGGCGTGAAGTCTGGGTTTCTAAAAAAAGACTGTAGGGACACCTCTACCAATCCAAAGAGCTAGTAAGATTTTATCTTTTCTTTATCTACACTCGCTAAATAATGCATGTAAATTCAACGGCGTGATGTCTGGGTTTCTAAAAAAAGACTGTAGGGACACCTCTACCAATCCAAAGAGCTAGTAAGATTTTATCTTTTCTTTATCTACACTCGCTAAATAATGCATGTAAATTCAACGGCGTGAAGTCTGGGTTTCTAAAAAAAGACAGTAGGGACACCTCTACCAATCCAAAGAGCTAGTAAGATTTTATCTTTTCTTTATCTACACTCGCTAAATAATGCATGTAAATTCAACGGCGTGAAGTTTAAAAAAAACGGCGTGTTTCTAAAAAAAGACTGTAGGGACACCTCTACCAATCCAAAGAGCTAGTAAGATTTTATCTTTTCATTATCTACACTCGCTAAATAATGCATGTAAATTCAACGGCGTGAAGTTTAAAAAAAACGGCGTGTTTCTAAAAAAAGACTGTAGGGACACCTCTACCAATCCAAAGAGCTAGTAAGATTTTATCTTTTCATTATCTACACTCGCTAATTAATGCATGTAAATTCAACGGCGTGAAGTCTGGGTTTCTAAAAAAAGACTGTAGGGACACCTCTACCAATCCAAAGAGCTAGTAAGATTTTATCTTTTCTTTATCTACACTCGCTAATTAATGCATGTAAATTCAACGGCGTGAAGTCTGGGTTTCTAAAAAAAGACTGTAGGGACACCTCTACCAATCCAAAGAGCTAGTAAGATTTTATCTTTTCTTTATCTACACTCGCTAAATAATGCATGTAAATTCAACGGCGTGAAGTTTAAAAAACGGCGTGTAAAAAAAAAAAAAAGACTGTAGGGACACCTCTACCAATCCAAAGAGCTAGTAAGATTTTATCTTTTCATTATCTACACTCGCTAAATAATGCATGTAAATTCAACGGCGTGAAGTTTAAAAAAAACGGCGTGTTTCTAAAAAAAGACTATAGGGACACCTCTACCAATCCAAAGAGCTAGTAAGATTTTATCTTTTCATTATCTACACTCGCTAAATAATGCATGTAAATTCAACGGCGTGAAGTTTAAAAAAAACGGCGTGTTTCTAAAAAAAGACTGTAGGGACACCTCTACCAATCCTAAGAGCTAGTAAGATTTTATCTTTTCATTATCTACACTCGCTAAATAATGCATGTAAATTCAACGGCGTGATGTCTGGGTTTCTAAAAAAAGACAGTAGGGACACCTCTACCAATCCAAAGAGCTAGTAAGATTTTATCTTTTCTTTATCTACACTCGCTAAATAATGCATGTAAATTCAACGGCGTGATGTCTGGGTTTCTAAAAAAAGACAGTAGGAACACCTCTACCAATCCAAAGAGCTAGTAAGATTTTATCTTTTCATTATCTACACTCGCTAAATAATGCATGTAAATTCAACGGCGTGAAGTCTGGGTTTCTAAAAAAAGACAGTAGGGACACCTCTACCAATCAAAAGAGCTAGTAAGATTTTATCTTTTCATTATCTACACTCGCTAAATAATGCATGTAAATTCAACGGCGTGAAGTCTGGGTTTTAAAAAAAAAAAAAAAAAAACAGTAGGGACACCTCTACCAATCCAAAGAGCTAGTAAGATTTTATCTTTTCATTATCTACACTCGCTAAATAATGCATGTAAATTCAACGGCGTGATGTCTGGGTTTCTAAAAAAAGACAGTAGGGACACCTCTACCAATCCAAAGAGCTAGTAAGATTTTATCTTTTCATTATCTACACTCGCTAAATAATGCATGTAAATTCAACGGCGTGATGTCTGGGTTTCTAAAAAAAGACAGTAGGGACACCTCTACCAATCCAAAGAGCTAGTAAGATTTTATCTTTTCATTATCTACACTCGCTAAATAATGCATGTAAATTCAACGGCGTGATGTCTGGGTTTCTAAAAAAAGACAGTAGGGACACCTCTACCAATCCAAAGAGCTAGTAAGATTTTATCTTTTCATTATCTACACTCGCTAAATAATGCATGTAAATTCAACGGCGTGATGTCTGGGTTTCTAAAAAAAGACAGTAGGGACACCTCTACCAATCCAAAGAGCTAGTAAGATTTTATCTTTTCATTATCTACACTCGCTAAATAATGCATGTAAATTCAACGGCGTGATGTCTGGGTTTCTAAAAAAAAACAGTAGGGACACCTCTACCAATCCAAAGAGCTAGTAAGATTTTATCTTTTCATTATCTACACTCGCTAAATAATGCATGTAAATTCAACGGCGTGAAGTCTGGGTTTCTAAAAAAAGACAGTAGGGACACCTCTACCAATCAAAAGAGCTAGTAAGATTTTATCTTTTCATTATCTACACTCGCTAAATAATGCATGTAAATTCAACGGCGTGAAGTCTGGGTTTCTAAAAAAAAAACAGTAGGGACACCTCTACCAATCCAAAGAGCTAGTAAGATTTTATCTTTTCATTATCTACACTCGCTAAATAATGCATGTAAATTCAACGGCGTGAAGTCTGGGTTTCTAAAAAAAGACAGTAGGGACACCTCTACCAATCCAAAGAGCTAGTAAGATTTTATCTTTTCATTATCTACACTCGCTAAATAATGCATGTAAATTCAACGGCGTGAAGTCTGGGTTTCTAAAAAAAGACTGTAGGGACACCTCTACCAATCCAAAGAGCTAGTAAGATTTTATCTTTTCATTATCTACACTCGCTAAATAATGCATGTAAATTCAACGGCGTGAAGTCTGGGTTTCTAAAAAAAAACAGTAGGGACACCTCTACCAATCCAAAGAGCTAGTAAGATTTTATATTTTCATTATCTACACTCGCTAAATAATGCATGTAAATTCAACGGCGTGAAGTCTGGGTTTCTAAAAAAAGACTGTAGGGACACCTCTACCAATCCAAAGAGCTAGTAAGATTTTATATTTTCATTATCTATTCTCGCTAAATAATGCATGTAAATTCAACGGCGTGAAGTCTGGTTTCTAAAAAAAGATAGTAGTGACATCTCTACCAATCAAAAGAGCTAGTAAGATTTTATCTTTTCGTTATCTACACTCACTAAATAATTTATCTAAATTCAACGTCGGGGTTTCTAAAAAAAAGACAGTAGGGGCACCTCTACCAATCCAAAGATCTAGTAAGATTTCCCGCAGATGTTCGTGGCGGTAGGTAGGCCGAGTTCCACTTTGCTGGCGGTTTTCACGCTCCGTGCCCAGCAGCACTTACTTGAAACGTGTTGTGTTATTTCTCAGAGCAGCCTATTAGATATTTACTACTTAAAGTAACAAATGACTGTGTTTGGTTTAATGGAAAGAAATACTAAAATAATTAGTTTTACAAAAGTAATTTTACTGCGCCACCTGTAGATAACCTACCATCTGTATTTACAGTGCTCATGATTAACCGAGTCCCGGTCAACCGAGGCTCCGAATTAGCCTTGTGACACGTGTGGAACTCGGGGAGTTATCAACAGAAGCGAAGGTTTTGTTAATGATGTCTTTGTTAAATACATAATTACTTGAAGATACGTTTACAAATAACCTGTTCTCTTTAAATAAATAAATACGTGAACTTAGTTTAGATTTTTGTTGTTGTTACTTTAAGGCGAAAAGCACATTGAGGCTATTATCGCCTCCCTAAATGTAAGTGTGAGAGTAAAGTGTTAAATTCGTAAGTGTAGTGTTGCAATTGTGTGTGTGTGTGTGTGTGTGTGTGTGTGTGTGTGTGTGTGTGTGTGTGTGTGTGTGTGTGTGTGTGTGTGTGTGTGTGTGTGTGTGTGTGTGTGTGTGTGTGTGTGTGTGTGTGTGTGTGTGTGTGTGTGTGTGTGTGTGTGTGTGTGTGTGTGTGTGTATGTGTGTGGTGACGTGAGGGAATGAGGGACGTCTAAATCCTCTCATTAGGTGCAGCTAGTCTGCACCCCCTGCGGGGACTTAACTTAGATATTATTTACGGTGGTTGTAGTAAAAGATCAGCTGTTTTATATTAATTCTTAACGATCAGCTGATTTCATTGAACAGCTGATATGCTATAATAAATTTCAGGTTGTGTTGCTAAAAATTAGCAATATTAACAACAATTATTAAAAAACGTTTATATATATATTTTTTTGGTGTTTAACGTCCGACTATTGTGCACACTTGGGCTAATGCAGACAATGAGATGATTTATAGCGAATGAAAATGCCAAGCCCTGGTCGGGAATAAAACCCGGGTCCTCGGGGTGAAAGTCTAGTACGCTATCAACTAGACCACCGAGGCGGCAAAAACGTATATATTAATTTCGATTGTATTATAAACGGTTACAACGTGCACGTGTTTTTCAACTTAAGGAAAAATACCAAAACCAAAGCAACACAACATATTTTCACAATACATGTGTACTGTTATCGAAAATGAGGAAGAAAAAGAAAGAAACAGAAATAGAGACAAAATTCGTTTGCTTGTTCGTTCCATATTTACGTCATACTCTTCCGTTCGACAGACGTTTTTCTATTCGCTCATCTCGCCAAAGGTAATACTAAAAACTTTGCTTCAAAAGCTAAAGTATTTTAAGGTAAAATAATGTACAGAATTTGATTTTTACTCAAATTTCTTACTATGTTATGTTTAGCTGTTGGTTTATAACCTGTTTTTCTAACATTAAACTTTCTTTTCTCGTTTTTGTGGTAATTACAGTGCATTAGGCTTACATCAAAATTAGGAACTGATACAAAGCTTGTGCTGTTTTTAAAATGTGTGACTATTTGGTTGGTTGAGATGTGATTAGGGTTGGGGAAAAGGGCGGTAATTTTCCACCAACCAGAATGCAAGAATTTAATATGAAATATTGCTTGACACTTTCCCACCGATTCTAGAAATATAACAGAGGTTTTCTATTCCTTGTTTGGCACATTTAGTGTAAAAAGTTCGACCATACGAAATTCGCGGAAAAAATTGTTTGATATCGAAAATACTAAAAAAAAATTTCCCGAACAGGACAATAATAACTCTGTCAGTGAACTAGCCGAACTAGACAATACACTACCTGTTGAACTTTCAATTGAAAATGTAGACATTCATGACTGGTGTAATCAAGATGTGCTTACTGACGACGCAATTGCCAATATGGTAAAAATCCTCGTGGCGAAGAGGTCGATGCTGACGAGATAACTCAGAAAATATCTCACTCTGACGGCTTAAAAGCAATTGAATAAACTCTTGCCCACATTGAACGTCAAGATAAATTCTCACCGCACGACTTCTGTTTCTACAGCGTCCAAGAGAGACAAGTTAGCCCAGAAAACGACTTTTTCAGAAAATAATTTCAACAGGTAAAATACTGTAAGTTTTATTCAAGTTTCTTATCAAATATGTTTACTTATTTGGCGTATAACTTGTTTTTTTAAACATTAAACTTCCATTTCTCCTTTTTTCGTCATTTGCAAACTGTATTATCCGAGTTTTTCCTTATCCGGGGTAGCTCGGTTCCAATTATCTCGGATATTCGCCAGCCTTCTACAAAAAGTCAGTCACTGATCACTGTATTCAAGGACGACAAGGCCTACAAAGTTGAAATTTTGCATGGTGGAGGTACACAATTAGGACAGTTTAAAAAAATCATCTTTTAAGCGACTTAAAAAGCTTTTTTTATAGTAAAATGAAAATCCCAGTTATTCAATATTTCACAGTGAACTGTTCACGTATTTCGATAAAACGTTTTTCGTTGTTATAACGGTCATGTGACAAATTTGTTGGCAATGCCAAACTGTTACACTTGTTTATAACAACATGGCGGACACTTAAAATTTGTCTGTTACGTAAAAAGACCTAATCTGACGCTTTTCGTTGTCTTAACAGATATCAAAGGAAATCTTTATATTCGTTATTTTTTTTTGTGTTTAACATCCGACTATTGTGCACACTTGGGATAATGCAGACGATGGAATGATTTATAGCGTATGAAAATGCCAAGCCCTGGCCGGGAATCGAACCCGGCTCCTTGGGGTGAAAGCCCAGTACGCTATCAACTAGGCCACCGAGGCGGCTCTATATTTGTTAAATACACCGGTTGGTAGGTTTTGGAGACGTGATCTCAAACTGTCATGAGTCTATTTGAAACGAAATAGCGGCCACTCAAAATTCCTGATTTGTGTTTAAACAGGGAATTTTTACGAGCTCTAAGTTTACTGTGACTTACATTGAAACAGATTTTTAAATCAACTTTCAAATTAAGCAAACGTAATTTTTATTCCTTGAAAAATACCACAGTGAAGCACGGATTTACAAGTAGTAAGATTATAAATTTAACAAAATCAGACTAGTTAACAACAAATGGAACATAAATCCGAATTCGTGTTAAGATCCGTGGATAAAACCAAAACACTTTTAAATTCGGTAATGCACTCGTGAACGTCGTGACCTATCACTATGCAATTTGATAAAAATCGTCTTTGTAACTGCCAAAACCTAGGAAAATGAATTAATGATGAAAAAAAATTGTTTGGCGTGGATAGAATCTTAAGGACAAAAATATTTTGATTTATTTAATATGGGCTATCATTTAAAACTATTAGTAATAGCCTATTGATTTCGAACAGGTTGTGTACAAAAAAATTATATAAACCGCAAGACCTGTTCAAATAAATGTTTTAGTTTTTATGTCTCCGTTTCAATTTTGATATGCTAGGTTAAAAAAATTTATAAACATAGTTTGAATTAAAGCAAAAATGTGGTTAGTCAGAACATTTTATTATATTTTTTGTTTGAGAAATAAGCTGACTGTTATTTAGACCATCTTATAATTTGTATTGGGGGAAATATTTTTTTATTATATCGGTCAAACTCTATTAAAGATAGGCCCTAAACATTTTGGGGAATAAAAAAGTGAATTAAACACAAAAACATTGCCATTTCTCAAGTATACCAGTGCTAAAGTCAAAAAAACATTACAAAATTTGTCTGTGACCACGCTGTTTTCCGAAATAATACGGTTCCGGTTGCTATCAACAAAGACACAAAGGGGAACTCTGCATAATTTCTCAAAATTAGTTAAACAGATTTTTGTAAGATTCGTTCATATCTGAAGGTTCACAACTCTCGTCGGTGTACCGATTTTGAAGTAAATGAAATTGGCTTGCATTGAAACAACCTTGATGATTGGTTTTTAAATAAAATCAATAGCCCTTTACAGTTTTAACATTTTTTTAAAATACAAAGTTTTAACGAGACCTGTAAATAGCCTACATTTCGTTAAGAACCAATAACATAACTGTTGGGACCAATTTTTAGAATAACATATCTTCGTTAATTTTTAATTTCACCAACAAAAGTCACGAAACGGAAGGTTTTGAAAAATAAAAAAAAATGTTTTCTAGTTATAGACGAAATATGTATAATTTCATCTAAATCGATTGACAGGGAATCAATTAAAACCACTTTTTTTGATTCAAATCACATCCAAATTCCAAGCTGGCAATCACCATACTTTCTAAATACCAGTATTTTGTTTAGTGTGATTGTAGGTTATCCTAATGCAACTGAAGGAAGAGTTGTTCGCATTTGGTTTGCAAATACTGTAAACGGCCGTACACACCTGCTATGCAAATGTAAGTGTCGGGTTCAATCCAAATCTCTTTGAAGTAGTTCACCGTGTTACGGATGTCTTGTAAAAATTGGGAATACGATGCGCGGCACGCAGCTGCCTCGCTGACGCGATTCAAGCGAATTTCAAAAAAAGTATTTTCCTTCATCTTGCATGTTTTTGAAATTCAGATTTCACCATCATAATGTACATTCAATTCTATATATATTAGCACTTTTAAATTACATTGAAAACACAAAATTCGAGATCCAGTCTGCTGTAAAATAAAGTTTTGAAATTTGAAAGAATTTTGAAAATTCAAAATGTTAATTCGTGAAGTTTTTAACGCTTATTACAATGAAAATTGGTTTTTGTGCCAAGTTTAAATGAGCAATATCATACGATATCGAGGAAAAATACAAATATATGATACTATTGCATATTGCCCCGATGAAATAACGCGACAATTTTGCTGTTTTTATTTCTTCCATATTTTTGAGTTACACTGTTCGATAGCAAATTAAAAGCGGTACAAAAACTACGCGTGTGGAACTCAGGGAGTTACCAACTGAAGCGAAGCGTTTTTAATGATATCTTTGCTGAATATATAATTAGTTTGAATATGTGTTTACAAATATCTTGTTTTGTTTAAATAAATAAATACGTAGATATTGCTTACTGTAGATTTATATTAATTCTCAACGCTCAGCTGAGCTCATTGAACAGCTGATACGTTATAATAAGTTTTAGGTTTTGTTAAAAAACTAGCAATATTAACAACAATTATTATAAACGTTGTATTAATTTCGAGTGTATTATAAGCAGTTACAACGTGCATTTGTTCTTCAACTAAGGAAAAATACCGAAACCAAAGCAACACAACGTTTTCATATAATACGCGTGTACTATTATATTTATCAAAAAAGAAGAAAGAAAAAGAAAGAGACAGAAATAGAAAGACGAAATTCGTTTGCTCGTTTGTTCTGTATTTCCATTACATTCTTCCGTTCAGCAGACCTTTTCTATTCACTCTGTCTAAAGCTAACATCAAAAGCTTCACTTCACCAAGAAACATTTGCCAACTTCGAATCTGAGAAAAAAAAGTATATTAACGAATAGGCCTACTATAAACAAAATATAAAACAGCTGTTATTCAGAATACAGCTGATCATTAGCATTTTGATGATTAATTTCTGATGAAAATTTCGCCCTTCAAAACCATACGTAAGAGCTTGATTAAAAAAATTAAATTAGTCTCTAAAATTCGATACAGAAAGCTTTAAAAACCTTTAAAATAAACCTTCCACCATTTTTACGACTTAATAATCTATAAAAATATTTATTAAAATTTGATCTTATGGAATTACTAGGAAGAGTTTCTTTACATTAATTTAATTGCATATAAGCACACAAACAAAACATATGTGATAATTTTCCTGAAAATTTAGATAGTAACTGTTCAGAACAGGGAAATCTGGCGTTCAGTTTTTTTGTGAAAATTAATAACTAAAACCAGTGTATGAAAAGGAAAAACAACCTCCGACGGCCTTGCACAAAAAGATTTGTCTTTGGAATTTTCAAAACTACCGGTAGAAATTTCACTCTTTTACTGTTTAGGCACTGTGGCGTGTTATCGACAGACAGAATTCACACAATAATTAAAAGGGTCGTTAACTTTTAAAACTGTTTTAGAATCAGAGAATCTCGTCATTATTGCAAGTAATCTTTGCAATAATTTAATTTGCTAATTCAATGATATCTATATTTCATCTTTTGACATTTCAACTGGTTTGATCAATTATATGCAGATTTATATAAAAAAGGCTTGGTTTTAATTAATACACTTATGTTTTTACGTTATGAATACATCTCGATTCCAATCTCTCTTTTCGACGTGTTTGTTTCTTTGAACCGTTTTTAAACAAAACATTAAAAAAAACTATCAACTAATTTATACTCGTTTTTTAAGGACACGGATTTCCCCTTCTCCGTTTCTGAACTCCAAAATACGCCAACAGTACATTTTCAAAAACTGCCAACCAAATTTATTCATTTTTTAAGGACAATATTTTCCCATTCTCTGTTTCTGGCCTCCAAAATACGCCAAGGAAACATTTTCGGAAACTGTCAACCAAATTTTATTCCTTTTTTTAAGGATATTTTCCCATTCTCTGTTTCTGGCCTCCAAAATACGCCAAGGAAACATTTTCGGAAACTGTCAACCAAATTTTATTCATTTTTTTAAGGGTATTTTCCCATTCTCTGTTTCTGGCCTCCAAAATACACCAGGAAACATTTTCAGAAACTGTCAACCAAATTGTATTCCTTTTTTTAAGGATATTTTCCCATTCTCTGTTTCTGGCCTCCAAAATACGCCAAGGAAACATTTTCAGAAACTGTCAACCAAATTGTATTCCTTTTTTTAAGGACAATATTTTCTCATTGTCTTTTCTGACCTCCAAAATACGTCAAGGAAACATTTTCAGAAACTGTCAACCAAATTGTATTCCTTTTTTTAAGGACAATATTTTCCCATTGTCTTTTCTGACCTCCAAAATACGTCAAGGAAACATTTTCAGAAACTGTCAACCAAATTGTATTCCTTTTTTTAAGGACAATATTTTCCCATTTTCTTTTCTGACCTCCAAAATACGTCAAGGAAACATTTTCAGAAACTGTCAACCAAATTGTATTCCTTTTTTTAAGGACAATATTTTCTCATTGTCTTTTCTGACCTCCAAAATACGTCAAGGAAACATTTTCAGAAACTGTCAACCAAATTGTATTCCTTTTTTTAAGGACAATATTTTCCCATTGTCTTTTCTGACCTCCAAAATACGTCAAGGAAACATTTCCAGAAACTGTCAACCAAATTGTATTCCTTTTTTTAAGGACAATATTTTCTCATTGTCTTTTCTGACCTCCAAAATACGTCAAGGAAACATTTTCAGAAACTGTCAACCAAATTGTATTCCTTTTTTTAAGGACAATATTTTCTCATTGTTTTTCTGACCTCCAAAATACGTCAAGGAAACATTTTCAGAAACTGTCAACCAAATTGTATTCCTTTTTTTAAGGACAATATTTTCCCATTGTCTTTTCTGACCTCCAAAATACGTCAAGGAAACATTTCAGAAACTGTCAACCAAATTGTATTCCTTTTTTTAAGGACAATATTTTCTCATTGTTTTTCTGACCTCCAAAATACGTCAAGGAAACATTTTCAGAAACTGTCAACCAAATTGTATTTTTTTTAAGGACAATATTTTCCCCTTCTCCGTTTCTGGCCTCCAAAATACGCCAGGTTTGTGATAATCACGGTCACCGAGTTTGCCTTATTAAATAAAAATAGTTCCTCTTATAAAATGAGCATGCGTGTTAAGAGCATGAGTGTTATAACATTTCGCAGGTTGTTTTTTAAACTAAAAGGCTACTCATTAAAGAAACTTAACTGCAGAAGGTTTAAAAATACTGATTTACAATTCTGTGTAACTTTAAAAAAAAATGAAAGACTTGTTCCATTTCCTTGCTGTGTGTCCCGTTTAAAATGATTTAGGAAGAAGACGGTTAAAGTCAGACTTGCTGCATAGAGGTGAAGTTATCGGACTTGTTGAATGGAAAAGACTGAACCTTCACTCATTAGCAAATGTCAGTAGATATGCTTGGCAGTACAAATATGATTGTAGTAAGTGTACAAACGTTATAATAGGGATTATTGTTCATATTGTTTACGGTTTTAATTTTATAAAAAAGAAAACAAATGATTATTTGTATACTTTTTTTGACTGAGGTTTAGTATTTTTGTAAAAAAAGAGAAAGAAAAATGTTTTTTGAGTGTTTTTCCTAGTGAATTAGTTTTTGAAAGATGACTTCCCTGACGGGCATGGATATGTCCTTTTATGTTGTAATATATATTTGCATTATTATATTGCGAACATTGAGTTACAATAAAAACATTTACGTATCTAAGTCTTTTATTCTTGTTACACCAGTGTTATATTTTGTTTTTTAATTTCGTATAAATTGTTTTTTTTCGTGTATTCAGTAAATGATTTGCATAGTTTTTTACCGTGTTCATATTTTTGATATCATACATGTTTTTAAATTTGGGATCAATTTCCGTTAGATCCATTTTAATTCAAAACTACCTTTCCATTATATTTCTTTTTTTCTTCAGTGCAAATTGGCCACAAGTTGTACTCATTACAAATTCTACTTCTATTCGCAATAATATAGTAAATTGTATAAAAAATAGTGAATAACTACGCGTTTGTTGTATTTTTTCCAATCCATGTACAAATAATTGAATATAATAGCAGCTCGGGACTTGTTCATTTACTTCCAGTTCTTCCATTTCCAAATGCAAAGTCACAGAAGATTGCTGACCTTGGGCACTGTAATCTGTGGCAATTATGCTAATCTTGCTACATTGTATCGAGCTGTAGACTCGACATGCTTGTTTATGTTCCCAATTATGCAAATATTTTCATAAATCTTTCGCAACTACAAATATATTCGTGTCGTTATAAACCATTATTTAAATGCAATCGGTATAACATGTCAATGAGACCAAACAAACAGAAACATGGTTTTCGTATATATATTGCCGCCTCGGTGGCCTAGTTGATAGCGTACTGGGCTTTCACCCCGAGAATCCGGGTTCGATTCCCGGCAAGGGCTTGGCATTTTTATACGCTATAAAATCATCCCATCGTCTGCATTAGCCCAAGTGTGCATAACAGTCGGACGTTAAACACAAAAAAACAAAAAAAGAACAAAAAAATTATGTATTCACTGTAGGAGAAGTGTTTCTTCAAATGAATTAAGATGAAGGAATCAGATTTTGAAAGATATAATTTTTGAAAGCATCAATTAAAGGCCAAATAAACATTTTTTACCGAACCAAAAAATATAAATAATGTTTTTCTCGACTCGTCGTTTTTGTTATTAATTAGTCGATATTGACCTTCAGTCATAACTCTTTTATAGATTGTAAAATTTTCATCGTTTATTAAATTTTTTCGATTAAATTTATTGTCTAGTCTTTCTTGTAGATTTTTTCATAATCTTTATTCTTCATTTAAAACATAGTCGCAGGGGAGTGCAGACTAGCTGCACCTACTGAGAGGATTTAGACGTACCTCGCGGTACCCGAGTCTAACACACACTTACACTTGCAACACTACACTTACGACTTTACTCTCACATTTACATTTAAAGAGACAATAATAGCCTCAATGTGCTTTTCGCCTTAAAATAAATAAATAAAAAAAAATAAATAAAACATACTTTTTTAATAATTTTATTGTAAATTTTATTTAGAAATTGAATTTTCAACATAACCTGGATTGAAATGATATTGAAGCAGCAGCTGTTGTGCGAAATCAGCTGTTAGAAGGAGTCACAATTATATTTTTATATATGCAATAGTACGCAACGCGCTAACTATACTATTATTTGCAATATGGCATTGCACAATATCAAACATCACAACGAGCCCTAAAACATGATACATGTTAAAAGGTTTCGGTTAAAAAATTATAAGGCAGAACGTACACAAGATTCGAACATTTATGTCCTTTAAGACACAATTTGAGCTACTTTTGAGAGCTGGGTAGTGGCCAATATTCCACTACGGTCCAGAAAGAAAATTGGCTACTAGTAAATTTGGTTAACGTAAGTTCCCATCACCAATCCTTCTGGAGGAATCAGACCCTAACACATCAACCTTTATACTTCCCAATAGTCCTTCTTTGTACCTAACCACATCTTAAGCCAATGTTAACAGTACGTGCCGAAAGCAGCATTGATAAGGCGGCTAATTTTAGATTTTCTTATGTAGACTTGCAATACCAGTCGAACTCCAGTTTTAATCTAACCTTACTTTTGTATAGGTGAACTTTATTTCCTTAGCTACCTGTGTGATTTTAATGGACAAAAACAAAGTCAAAACCTATAAAATCCCAGGGACCTGGCAAAAGTGAACGTAGCGAGTAAAAGTAAAAATAGCATTGATATGAAGGAAACTTGCGGCTGTACTTACATCTGGAACCCACAAGCAGTGAAGTGCAGCTAGGTGAACCTAACCAAGCTGCGTTGAAAGAAGTGAAAGATGGGGTTGAACTTCTAAGATCAGTAGGCCGTCTATAAAAATAGAAAAGGAGCGCAAAAGCACCATTAAGATTGGCGGTGGTAACAAAGTAACAACCAGTAAACCCAGAAGCAGAAGACCTTTCAGGGATCCCTTTCCCTCATGGGAAAGCACAGGATTCACTGGAGACCGTTCTAGTTCCTTGAACCCTGGAGGGAGGGAGAAAGAATAATCTTAACTGCGACGACAGGGTTAAAATGAAACCATACTCTAAGACTGGAGGTTGTCATTCAGGAATGTCTATTGAAAGAGACTTAACTAAGTGAATATAAAGGAACAGAGAGATCCTGTGTTGAAGTTAACTTAGAAGAACCAAGAGTAGACTTAAGGGGACAGTAGATACCATGTGTTGAGGTTAACTTAGAAAAACCAACCAATGTGACTCGTTATGGAGCACTGTGGCTTAAGGGTGAATCTGAACAGGGTAGGAATTTACCATGAAGTCTTTTGTCAACAGGAGGCGAAGGGAGTTTGGACCTCTTGCTGAATGAGCTAGTTTTTCAGTGGACAACTCAAATTCATTGAGAGAACCAGTCTACTGAACTAGAATCGAAGAGGCTTAGTTGCACAATTAATCCTCAGAACCCCTAACCTCAAGCAGCCAGTCTATTTTTGAGCTCTCAATTATGTCGTTATTATTTTATTAAAGAATAATTAAAATATATATCCATAAAGGCAATATATTTTTGTAAAATATCAAGTTTGAAAGCAATTGAAGAAAATCCGCAAACAGTCTAATTTTTTAAAACCAGTTCATTTAATTTTTCTGATAGTTTTGCCAGAAAATTCATAAATGCAAACTACACGGGAAAACCCAAAACAAATTCAGACAAATGTTATGATTTATTTTTGATTTTTTCAGCTTTCTCCAGAACTGCGAATTTCCTTTATTTTAAAATTTGTATACTGGGATTCATTAAGGAAAAATTAAATAAAATGTTCGGTTTTTAGTCAATAACTCGTGACTCGGATTTTTGCGGGGGGGGGGGGGTGCAGGAATAGCAAATGCGTTCTTTTAGGTCGTTTTACGTTAGATAAGGGTGTTTTCTAAATAATGTAATGAATTTGATGAAGTACACGCTTTATAGTGACGCCGAATATTGTCTGGATACTAAATTTTATTAAATCGTCTACTTACAAAAAAATTATTCTTTGCCTAAAACGTGAAGTTGAAGAAGCAAAAATTGGCTATCTATTAATCAACACTAGACTACTTCCTGTAGAACCAGAGTGGTCTTGGTTGAGTGACCACTTTTCCAGAGGTAACATCAACTGCGGTAACATCAGGAAAGTAGAGTACAGAAACAAAATTCTAATCTTGAATAACAAAGTAATTAGTTTGTTCAGGTTTAATCTCTTCGTAATTAGAATTCTTACATCCATTAAATTAAAAGTGCATAATTTTATTTATTCCTTTGTCTAATTAAGCTAGTGGTTAATTTATTACACAACTTTCAGTTTAATACCTGAATATATCTTTACTGAATAATTGTAGTTTAATAATTAGCGAATTTGCATTGGAAAAGTGAGTAATTAGAGTGACCAACTAGGTAAGACCCAGACCCGGTCGTGTGTGTGTGTGTGTGTGTTTTAGCAAGCTAACGTTCGCAATTTTGATTCAGTTTGATTCAAATTTTGGCACAAAAATCTATTATAGAAATAGCTTTGAAAATTTCATTATTTCATTAATAATTGCTGATAATTTCACCAGTTTTTAACAACATAACCTGAAACGTCTATCAGCTGTTCAATTAAATCTGCTGATCGTTACGAATTAATATAAAACAACTGATCTTTTATTGTAACTACAGTAAATAATATCTCCACGTATTTATTTATTTAATCAAAACACAATATTGTATTTGTAAACATATTTTCAAACTAATTATATATTCAGCAAAGATATCATTAACAAAAGCTTCACATCTTTTGGTAACTCCTAAAGTTCAA
>CM040188.1:72713669-72723669 GCA_022606455.1 Callitettix versicolor | reverse complement strand
TATTATTATTATTATTAATATTTTGTATTTATGCCTAAAACAGGAAGACAGTACAGTAATATCATTGAGTGAGAAGTATTGTTTATAGTGATACTGGCCTCATTACTTAAATGTATTAAAACTAAAAAAAATATTATTTTATATTCATAATAAAAATTTAAAACATGTTTTTTAAAATAATTTGTACCTATAGAAATAAATCGGTGAATTTATTCAATAATTATATTACGTAAAGATTTTTAGATATTTTTGAATTTTACAATCAAAATATATACAGAGGTCATGAGGGTCTATCTATGTTCCAAGGCGATCGTCAGCTGAGAAAGGTTGGGAACTGCTATTCTACAAGGTCATCGTAATATCAAATACAAACAATATTATATAAGCAAATATAGTACAAACAAATGCAATACAGATTTAAAAAGCCTATACATTTCAAAGCGACAGACATTTCATGAATAGTTTACTAAATAATTACTTTGTTTTCGTTGACGTTTTGAACACGCACTTCAAAACATTAAAACATAATGTAACTTCACGTAAATAAATATTTTGTCAGGATTAATGGCGGTCAGGGTTGATATTTATGTTTTCAATTATATTTGTAAATTTTGAATATTAATTATGCATATTTTAGCACTGATCTGGTGATGAAGTTCTGAAAAAGATAGTTATGTAAAAAAAACATGTTGTTTAAGATTTGTAATGGGCGCCATTTTTAAAAAAGATAAACAGATTTTTTTTGTGTAACGGGCTTTACCTACCTGAATAAATTTTTGTGTTTTGATCTGTACATATTGAAATGTTCATTTAGGATACATTATTCAACTAGCGCCCCCTGTCGCGGCTCCACCCGTGCAATTTTAAGGTTGGGAATCTTATCTGATGATTTATTAATAATTTGCTAATTTATTTTTTCCCGTAAAAAGGATTTTATAAATTAACTCGCGAACATTTAACCTTTAGAGGACGGGGTTTTCGATATTTCGACCACCCAGTGCACACAGGGTACTATTTAGGGAAATAGACCCAAAAAGGGGTGGGGGTCACGTAGATAATTATGAAAAATGTTGAAATAGGTGTTTCATAATATGTGATTTGGAATATTTTTGTCAGGTTTGAAGAAAAACCGTTAAAATATTTTTTTCAAGTGCAAACATTTACATCTTTTATTTCATTTTTGTTCTTTTAGCGGATGAAAATGCTGAATTACGTGTTTCATGATTTGTGTTTCAAAACGTTTTCTTTAATTAAAAAAAACGATAAATTGTTTTTGCCAATATAAATATTTATATATTTATAAGTGTTTTTTAGTATATTTAAGTTCAGTTTTAAGAAAATCCAGTACAAAAATATTTTCTCCATTGCAAGTAATTATATTTATTTTTTTACGTTTTGTTTTTTAGGGGAAAAATTCGCAAAAATGCTGAAATACGTGGTTCATAATTAGAGTTTTAGATGTTTTTTTATTTAATATTAAAAAAAAAACGATTAAGAATATTTTTCTACAATAACATTTACCCCTCATTTTTACATTTTTATTGTTTTAGGGGATGAGTTAAGGAAAAATAGTGAAATGTGCGTTTCATTATTTATGTTTTATAGTATGTATCTAGTACAGTATATGAATAAAAAAGTGTTTTTTTCAGTACAAACTTTTACAGCTCTTTTTTACATTTTCATCCCTTTTAATCCCTTTAGAGGATTCATTTTGTAAAATGGTTAAAAATATAAATATATTTTTTATTATTATTAAACACATTATTTGTGTTTTAGGGTAGTTATGTTGTTTCAATATGTATTAGTACATCCCTACATAATGGTACTAAGGTACCCTGAAAATTTTAAGTCTCTAGTTGTGATAGTTTCGGCTATGCGTTGATGAGTCAGTAAGGACTTTGCCTTACTGAGGCAAAGTATATATATATATATATATATATATATATATATATATATATATATATATATATATATATATATACTTAGCTCTAAGAATTTGTTTTCTTTCACGTTAGCTAAACAGCTCAGTTTGTCCTGAATATTTCTTCCTAAAATCGACATTGAAGAGATAATTATAAGTAACTGCAGCACGTAGCTGTCTCACTGACGTGATGGAAGCAAATTTTCAATTTTTTTAATTTCTCTATTTTTGAAACCCTGCAGTCACTATCATGAAAACCAATAAAAACCCGATAAAAGCTGCTAAATCATTAATTTATTTTGATTTGATTAAAATTAAATCCTGCATGAATTAGTATTTTCATATTTTCAAATTTTCTCGAAAATGAACCTTTTTGTGGTCAGGGTTTATTTTGTTGTTTTAAAGTAATTTCAAAATTTAAAATGCTTATAAATGCAGATTTTAATGCAGATTATTATGACAATTAAATTCTTTTTTCGAAAAGTCTAACGTTAAAATTGGCTTCGATCACGTCAGCAAGCCAGCTGTTATTTTTTTAAATTTATAAGCCTTTTACGTATTTGCATTTCAAAATGTAAAGTTACTTATAAATGTATTTGCATTTGATATTACGCACTACTTTGAAGAACCTAATGTACACAAATATAAGCTGATAACGTCAAACTAGGAAGAGATCGCGCACATTTTATTGTCTCTAGTCATAGATAAACTAAAAGCTCAGTTATCTTGACTTTTGTAACTGTTGGCGTATTATGTCGTCTAAAGTATTCGTATTATGTTATGATTTGAAATGAAGTTATTTGACTACAATACAACAAATACCATCTGCGATAACTAATTACACGTCTGGTAATTATTTTGTAATTACAATGAGTCAGATGTTCTCTGTATTAGCGATTAAACCGAGAACATGTGTCACGTTGGCTCGAGTTGTAGTGACAGAGCCTAACTTGTAATGTGGGCTCAATATAATTAGGTTCAGTTTGGATAAGTGACACATAACATTGTTATAATAATATAATCGTGATTCAGAACGCAACCGAAAAAATAATATGAAACAATAACTGTTAAAGTACCTACCAGGTAGGTTTTCGCTGAAACATGTTTGGAAAGCACTAATAGTTCGTAAAATTGGACGTGTATGTCTTGTTTGTCCTTATATCTGAACCACTAATATATTAAAAAAATTGTAGTCATTGGGACTGTCGGCAGGAGCTTCTTAATATATATATATATATATATATATGAAAATATATCGAGAATATAAGAAAAATAAAATCAAACGCACGTGTTATTATTGAATATAAACCGTATACCATTGAATTGTTGCTGCTGGTAATATATACAATGTACACAACATCATTACATGCGAGAACATGAGAAGAAAAAAAGTAGAGAGAAAGTGAGAGAAAAGAAAGAAATAGAGAGAAGCATGCACGTTTTATGTACATACAGGCAAAAAAATAAATACGCGCGCGACCAACTCAGTCGGAACCGACAGACGAAAGAAAGGAGAAGAGCTGAAAACTGGAGGCGGTCTGTGTAATACTTCCCCTACTCGCGTTACTTACGCTTCGTAATCCTACTCGATGAAACCGAACTACTCTGTGGTGACAAATACAAAATGCACAATGCGGTATAAAAGGGGTTCTAACGCTTACAAAAGCACAATGTTATGTATGTTTTCAACTACAAAGATTATAACAATATCGTGACACGTAAATTTATTTGGCCACATATGTAATATGATTATAATGGTATATTTATAATTCAGCGTTATGTAAAAACATACAAAAACAAAAACTTAGTGTCATACAAATTTATATCCGTTCAGAAGCTGCTGAAATAAACGATTAATTATAACCTTTCCACGAGTTAATTAACTCATAAGAGAATCAATTTTACAGAAGATTAATCAAATTCATCATGTATTTCGGTAACAACGAACCCGGTATACCGTACTGATAGAAAGTTTAAAAACACAGACTTCGGTCAGGATTACTTTCTGAAGTTTTCTATTTACTACTTAACTGAAAATTTCCTTAATTTCCAATTTGGTACACTGTTATGAAGTTTATAACATGAGTAATATGTTGCAACAAGTTTATAACAAAAGTAATATACGTATACTTTGTATATATATATATATATATATATATATATATATATATATATATATATATATCAACATTATACAATTTAAAATTGTATCATATATATATATATATATATATATATATATATATATATATATATATATATATATATATAATATGATACTAGTGATTTTAATTTTATAATAATATATTACTCTTCTTGTTGTGAAATGAACCGCCGTTCTCACAAATTTAATTTTGCTTTAAATAAACTTGATGTCCATCGCCAGTAAAAGTTAAGCGTGAGATTAAGAAAGAAATAGGTTTTATTTAATGGCGGGACGATTGACCTCTTCATTCAGACGAAATCAACTTAATTTGTTTGCCGCAGTTACCAAAATAATAAACCATTTACGATAGGCTAATTTCAACCTGTAATTGATTACAAAATTAGCTAATCAAGAGCTATAATAAGTTTCAGGTTATGTTAAAAACTAGCTATGTTAATTTGTCGTGTTTTCGAACAAATTATCGTAATTAAAATAAAAAGGAAGTGAAAACATTATATATGATTTTTATTTTTGGTTCAATAACAGAAATGTTTTGAAGCCCTTGTCAAATATCTGTCAAAAATGGGATTTTCCGAAAACAATTTTGCTTAAAAGTGGTTTATAAATAAAAACAAGTATGGGTAACTACTGTGTAAAAATTGAAAAATTGGCATAATTTTACAAATGTTTTTTACATTTATATCAAATTTTGGTTATGTATTAAGCTTCATAACTCAAGTAATTCTAGAATTTTTTTTCATAATTGCAACATAGCCACCGGACCTCATTTTGAAGTAATTAGGATTAACCTATTATTTCGTATAATGGTATTTTAACTTACCTCGTAAAAGCTACCGGGTTTTGAAACTGCACTGTTTCATCTTCAGGCTGTGGTACAAATGATCAAATGCCTCTTTCGAGGTCGTCACAAAGTTAACAAACACTGAAAACACAGGTCACTAAACACAATTACACGATTTTTATTAAAACGCACATGATAAAATTTGGTTTAGCCAAACATTAGCGTACAACTCGTATGTCGTTACAGTCCGGACTGCCTGAAGATGAAAGAATGAAGTTTCGAAACCGCGGTAACATTTACGAGTGACTTACAAAAATCCGCTGAACAGGAGAAAATAGATCATGGTCGGCTTAATTAAAAATAAAAAAAATAATTCGATTCAGGAGTAAATAGAAAAAACCTAAAATATTCCCGATCGCCATTAGATTTTAAACTAAACAATTTTGATGGATTTTTGAAGGTCATGTTATAAACTTCATAACAGTGTACCAAATTTAAAATTAAAGAAATTTTCAGTTGATTAGTAAATCGAAAACTTCAGAAAGTAATCCCTGACCGAAGTCTGTGTTTTTAAACTTTCTATCAGTAAGGTATACCGGGTTCAGTTGTTACTCGTAATGCATGATGAAAATTTGATTAATCGATTCTGTAAAATTGGTCCAATTTCTCTCTCTTGGTGAGTTAATTAACTGAACGTGAGAAAGGTTATAATATTTTCGAATCGTTTATTTCCTTAGCAGCTTCTGAACGGATTTTTTTGTAGAAAATAATTGTATGACAGTACGTTTTTGTTTTTGTAATGTTTTTACACAGTACGGGCTGAATTATAAATATACCGATTATAATCAGCTGATTACAACACATGTGGCGAAAGACAAATAAATTTACGTGTCTTCCAAGCGATGGTTTATTGTTATGAATCTTTGTAGTTAAATAGAGTATTTAGAATTTGTCCAATTAAAACTCAATCATTGTGCGTGTTGTAAACTCTGTTTTAAGCCCCCCCCATACATCATATGTTTATTAATTCTCGAGATAATTCGAAATTTGTAAGCAACAATGGCAAACGTTTAGACTTGTGTATAAGTGTTTTGATAGATTTTGTAGAATGAAATCTCATTCGATGTTAAGTGTTGTAAGCTCTTAAAAAATGGCCTATTAATGCTATATATATATATATATATATATATATATATATATATATATATATATATCAACATTATACAGTTAAAATGACCAGTATCATGTGTGTGTATATATATATATATATATATATATATATATATATATATATATATATAATATTATACTGGTGATTTTAATATTATAATGTCGGAAGATATTATTACTCTTCTTGTTGTCTAATCTGTGAAATGAATTAATTTAAACCGCCTGTTCTCACAATAAATTACTGACCTATGACAATGTCTGGGCCCACCAACGTATCGCAGCTTTAAATAGTTTTCCTTCGGCAAGACTTGAGGGTTGCGGTAGGCACAGTCTCCATCGCCAGTAAAATGCGGTTAGGTTTGGTTAGCGTGAGATCGGACTCCGTATTATTATTTAAGAAAAGAAATAGGTTTTGTTATTTAATGGCGGGGACGATTGACCTCTTCATTCAGACGAAATCAACTTAATTTGTTTGCCGCAGTTACCAAAATAATAAACCATTTAGCCATTGTGAAGTCACTGGTAAGGCTGCAATTAACTGACGTCAACCTGTAATTTTCAACTGAAAATTACAAAATTATACAGTTGCAAAAAAATCAACTGTTTGGAGAATACAAAAATAATATTATTTACTCTGCCGCAGCGCTATTCACCTTGCAGTTTTCTCTTTTTTTGTTATAATTTTGTATTACAACTGGTTTTGACAGTTTATGATCTGTAAAGACGTTTAACCAGCGGCACAAGCTAAATTGACCACAGCGCAGCACTGAAGCACGACACTGAACACTTAAACCCACTCAAAATGCTTTACTTTCTTCAGTGGACGTACAAGGACCTGGAACCCTTCTTCTTCATCTGATGTTTTGAAGTAGCATTTCATGCATTTTTCTTATCTAGGATTCAACATTTGCTATTTTTAAATCACGCCGGATCTAAGAGATAACAAAATGCATTAATTTTTGCTGTTTTTTTTTAGCTATTTAGAATAATTTTAATGTTCTCTTGGTGCAGGCCCAAAATTTTATTCCGTACTCCCGCACCAGCGTCAACACAGGGTGCACAAAGAAGAGTTACACGCTTTCGATTTTCTATTGATTGCTTATTTGAACCGATTTTTTGAACGTTACATAGTTCTCAATAAAGACACAAACATTTTGTTTCAAAATTGCTACATAGTATAGTATTTACAGGAACGAACTTGCGAAAAATATTTCTGTAGGTTCTTATACCTTTTAATCTTGCAGGTTTAAATAATTGTTGAGCAAATACTGATGCATTTTATGGTTCCGAAAATGGTGAAGCTATATTTTAACTAGGTGTTGTTTCACCTCGTGAAATTCAGTGAAAGAATTATTAAAAACAATCTTAAAGAGTGTTGAATTGGTCATGGAAGTCAGTTTTTAGATTGGCCATCCCGGTCTCATTTAATTTGTGCGTAACGTTTTCTTATGGAGCTCTTCATAGGAGCAAGTGTATATATATATAGTTCTAGCAACGTGTTCGGACCCTGCATAATTACTTTACAAAGTCGTTACTAGTCATTTGTTAAACGTTGTTATCACTAGTTGATGTGTATGGTTCAGCATTGATTATAAAAGTACAGCCACCGTTATAAAAAGTGTGCTCGATATCAGAGGCTAAAGTCCAAGTAATTGGGCTACTTGCCGCTACGAACGCTGCAAGAAGCAAGGAGAGGTGGAGAAATGTTGAGAAAATATACAGTACTATTATTTATATAACAGTAGTTGAACACTCTGCCGCAAGGTGCCACCAGCAGCGAGCGGTTACATGTCTCTCATGAGGATTATCATTCTAATACGTTTACATTCAATAGTTTCAGTTTGAATAAATTAATTTTAATATTATTTTCATTGGTTTTTAGTTTGTTTTAAAAGAGAATTGTGTTTGTATCAAATTACGTTTGTAGCAATGACATTATTTTGGTAAACGTTACAAAAGCGGTACTTAAGGCTCTTATTTTTCTTTTCTTTCTTTTTTTTGTTGCTGCCATTTTCGTTCTATAAACATCAGCGTGTTGACGTTTACAACACATTTTTGGTAAATTAATTAAGTGTGTAATTAATTACATTCCTTAATTCATTAAGGATTACATTCAATTAATTCCTCAAAAGAATCGGTCGAGGAATACTTATTTACCAGGAAATCAAAAGTGCGTTGGCCATTAACAGTAAATAAACATTAACAGTGTTAAGTTAATAAACATTAACAGTTTATTACGAACTGATCGTCTTCCACTCAGTCAATTGCATTTTCTTTTACTGTATCCGTTTCTAAATTAAACTAAAATTATCAGAGTTTTGGAAAATGTGGCAACAGTTTTTATTCAACGCCCATAAAGATTTTTAAAAGGTAGATATTTAGAAGGCCTAAAGGCCTACTGCAGCTTTATAATGCGATAATAGCGTATGCCAACTCACATTAGAGTGAGTATAGTATTAAGTATAGTGTTAAAACTTAATCCATACGAGCGAACAATGAAATCATTTCTCAGAGCACTTCCGGTTGTTAATGAAATCATATGATGTGAATGTCACAGCTGATGGATATTGAGCCGGCATTGTTGATATTGGCTAGGGTAATAAAACGTAAATGACAGTACAGGTTCTAAAAATTATAATTACACTAATATTGTACCTAGAGACTGACATTGACAAATTTAGTATACCGACAATGACATTTTTACTGCTTGCGCAAAACGGTAATAACGTTTGGACATTTAGAGTTAAAAGAATATTTTCAAAGAAAGGCCGAGACAAGTTTAAATTAATTTTTGCAATAAAAACAGTACTCGTGCAAATAGAAAGCCAAGACGTAATTTTCATTTTAGTGTTGGTAGCCTACACTGTGCACTTAAACTAACCGCCAGAGAATGGATGTTATTAAACATAACCTAACACGATAAACTCTATTTGAAAGGGGTTTTCCTTAGGGTCACTACTGAGACTCCGATGCGCTTCGATAAGTCACCTTTTTGTATTCCCCTTCCACTTCACCTTAAGTCCGAACTCCAGAATGTTTTATAGAAAATTGTCCTTGTGAAACTCCTTATTCGGTTGCTGAGGTCTCCTTCTTTTGAGCTCGAAGACCTGCGAGAAAATTTACTGAACATTGCACGGTAAATCGATCGTGAACCAGCTGATTTCAAACAATAACGCATTTATTCGATACTACAGGTTTGTTTGTTTGCTAACCTCAAATAATTGTAAACATTGTAGTTTTTTTAGTTTTCGAATTTTAATACTTCGTTTCGACGACAAATCGTGGCATTTCGGATGATATTTTAAAACAAGCACAAGTAGTGACTTTAAATTATTCAAAAATACAAATGCCACTAGATTAGGCGTAGTGAATAAGTTAGATATATTCCAAGAAACCATTGAGCCTACAAAATTTCTCCACCGAAATGCACTGCTGGTAGGATATTCAGAACAAAAATAACTGCTCATAAACATGAATTACAAATTGTAAGAAAATTCGTTTAAATAAAACATTGTTATTCGTTAAATTAAAATTGTAAGAAAATTTTACTGGAATAAAATGACCTATGACTATAAAATGTCTATAAAATGACCTATAAAATAAAATGGAATAAAATTACCTAAGTGTTATTTTTTCCGCTTTTCGCCGGAAAAAATTCCGGTGTAGTATACTGAAAAGTACCGAACTTAACTGGCCCAGTAAGATTTTCTGTGCTCACATGAAAATCCCGCACTCGACTATGGAAAAAGTGACGCAAACTTATGGGGAAATAAGGAAGTTACTTTGTTCTATGAACTTGTTAAAAAAACTGTCGAAAGTAGGCACAATTGTGCGATTCACACAACTAAATACGCGTTGCTTGTCCTTAAACAAGTTGTAACGTTTTTTGAGAAATTACCCATATCGTTCGGTATCTTCTTGCAATTCGGGCGCTCTTCCTCGACGGACGTCTCATAGGACA
>CM040188.1:72681169-72711169 GCA_022606455.1 Callitettix versicolor | reverse complement strand
TAGCAGTGATAGCATTCACAATGTCACTTCTATTGAAGAGCAATCGCAACTGCTCACTGCTCAGTGCCAAGAACAGTGTTCTCAGTAACAGTGATAGCATTCACAGTCTCACCTCTACTGAAGGGCAATCGCAACTGCTCACTGCTCAGTGCCAAGAACAGTGTTCTCAGTAGCAGTGATAACATTCACAATCTCACTTCTATTGAAGAGCAATCACAACTGCTCACTGCTCAGTGCCAAGAACAGTGTTCTCAGTAGCGGTGATAGCATTCACAATGTCACCTCTATTGAAGACCAATCACACATATACTCACTGCTCAGTGCCAAGAACAGTGTTCTCAGTAGCAGTGATAGCATTCACAATCTCACTTCTATTGAAGAGCAATCGCAACTGCTCACTGCTCAGTACCAAGAACAGTGTTCTCAGTAGCAGTGATAGCATTCACAATCTCACTTCTATTGAAGAGCAATCACAACTGCTCACTGCTCAGTGCTAAGAACAGTGTTCTCAGTAGCAGTGATAGCATTCACAGTGTCACCTCTATTGAAGAGCAATCACACCTATACTCACTGCTCAGTGCCAAGAACAGTGTTCTCAGTAGCAGTGATAGCATTCACAGTCTCACTTCTATTGAAGACCAATCACAACTGCTCACTGCTCAGTGCCAAGAACATTGTTCTCAGTAGCAGTGATAGCATTCACAGTCTCACTTCTATTGAAGAACAATCACAACTGCTCATTGCTCAGTGCCAAGAACAGTATTCTCAGTAGCAGTGATAACATTCACAGTCTCACTTCTATTGAAGAGCAATCACAACTGCTCACTGCTCAGTTCCAAGAACAGTGTTCTCAGTAGCAGTGATAACATTCACAGTGTCACTTCTATTGAAGAGCAATCACACCTATACTCACTGCTCAGTGTCAAGAACAGTGTTCTCAGTAGCAGTGATAGCATTCACACTCTCACCTCTACTTGGAACATCGTACAGCCGTTTGGTGCATCCATACCGTAATTTTCTGTAAATGCATTGTGGGTCTGGACATAACTGCAACTTCTAATGTGCTGGGTGTCAATGAGTATCTTCTACTGCATTGTGTAAATAATTTTTTAACTGAACAGGATCATTTTTGTTTGATGTAAAAATTGTGAGTAAAATTAACAAATTTTGAGGAAATTTAGTCAAATTTTCTTTATTTTTAGTGTTCAAACTGATTTGTTCAGTAGGGGGTAATAACTGTTTGCGAGAAGGTTTCGCACCATTTAATTACATAACAGCACTTATCGCTGTGAGCAGATGTGCTCGTGTGTTGGTCCCTCAGGGTTATTCAAACAAACCAGGTCCGACAACGTATTAGCGGGACAAGTTCATGTTTACCAAATTATGTGGCGGCAGTACAGTATTTTGTCAATGAAAAATTAAAATTTATTACGTGTGAAATTAGTATCTTTTTATGTTAATTATCTGAAATTTCAAAATAATTATAGGCGTGATGATGGCTGTGGCAGTCATATTTGAATACGATTTCATGTAATTACAGTAATACGATTGCCTTTGTACAAAGTTCAGGAAACCGGTTATTAAGTATCTGCATATTATTCTGAACGTAAGACTTTTAAGCCAATTAATTAGTTCAGCTTAATGAGTGTGTTTCGCTTTCAGTAATTTTGAAACAGCGCTAACGTTTTCAAAACCGTGTTTTGGTTCACTGTAATATAGCTTGCGTGAACATTACGGTTAGAAAAAAATGGCATTCGTGAAAATCAGAATTGGTGAAGTAACTAGATTTTTTCAATTTCTATTACATACATTTTAAATAGAAGCGAGTTACAGATTGCGAAAAATCAAAATAATAGTTCATGAATTTGCCATTATTGTCAATTTTTAATCTGTTGCCAATAACTACCAAAACTGATTTTTTTTCTAGTGAACAATGAACTTTTCTAAGGGCTACATTTGAACCATTTTTTAAAATCTTTAGCAATTTAAAAATATTTTCCTACACTTTGTAATTTGAGACACATAGATAATTCCAAAACCTTTCAAATTTTTACTGCCATTTCACATAGAAACTTGAGTTCTTACTCGACGGTCTGACATTTGAGCAGAAATCTCTCCCACACTTTTTTTGTTAATCTTGTAAATTTACGTTAGTGTAAATTCACTTTAAAAATCTTCCTTACACAAATTTAATAAAACTCTTAGGCAAAAATTTGAAACACTTAAATATAAATATAAACTGTTCATTTCGTTTTCATTCATATTTCTTTCCGGCGAAAAACCATTAAGGTTATTATTGCTGAAAAAAGGTTATTTGAAAAAAAAGTACCACGAACGACAGCTGTCTAGTTAACGTAATAAAAGAACATTATATTTTTTAAAATCTTGTAATCATTTGAACATCCGATTTCACCAACATAAATCTGCACATGTCTGCATTAAAAACTTCCAACTTACATTGAAATACAAAAATGAACCCTGACTGAAAACAATTCTCTGGAACCGTAGATGTTTACGACGCTAAAGTTAGGTTAGAATTTAACCTATTGTCAATAACTAGGTTATACGTAAACGGGAAAACATTTTTTTATTATTACTATACAAAAAACAGAAAGTGTTGCCAATTTTTTGGTAAAATTTATAGTATTCGAGATATTCAGAACTAGAAAATTTTAAACGACCGCCGTTTTGAAAATAACATAAAAACATTTTTTCACACTTTCAAAACGTTAAATAAAAAAGTGCAATATCTCAAATCAATATCTTATCTACTTCTAAAGCAAAAATGCATTTTTTGATATTGTATAAATGCAATATGAAGAATTGTCTGAAAACAAAGCGTTGTGTGTGTGTGTGTTTACATATACATACACACACACACACACACACACACACACACACACACACACACACACACATATATATATATATATATATATATATATATATATATATATATATATATATATATATATAAACAAACCATCTCTCAAAACTGATCTAGAGGTCATATCCTGGGTGATACCATAACGGTTTTGCTAATAGATGAGGTAAATCAATGAATGTCTACTTTCTATGGTTAGTATTGCACTGTGACCTTTGCACTGCGACCTTGTACATGTATTGTGACCCTTTCTATATTCATGAGATGCATAGTTACAGCTCCTTCTCCAGTACTAGTTTCTTAAAAAAGTCTAGGATTTGGAAATCCTTAAAGTTTGGATTTTAATAGGAATTGGATTCAAGATGGGTAATTACTTCACTTGTACTGATGTTCGTTTTCACTTGTACTGATAAGTGCTTGCTCTTATCTTTAAATTTTTCTTTCTTTGATCCTTATCACGGAGGTTGTGCCCCATTTGGACAGCTTTTTGTTGTGCGGTGGGTTCCCGCTCATTCCATTTATATTGTTACTCATTGAAACATGAGTAGTTAGGGACATTGTGACTGCTCACACACACAGCCCCGCATGCATGGGTATGGCTAAGATACACTGCGACGTTGCCAGTTATCCCAGGGCTCCGTTTGATTCATCATGTTGGCCGGTGTCATACACTCCATTTGCACGAGTCGTTTTACACTTTAAAGTTAGCCAGGTTATGTAGAGTAGTGAGTGTGTGTATGTGTGTCTTGAGTAGATGAATGAGAATAGTATGAGCTAGAGGTACAATGGGATCGCTAAACTGATCAGGTGCTTGTTCCAGCTGCCTTTGGTGTGTGTGTGTGTGTGTGTGTGTGTGTGTGTGTGTGTGTGTGTGTGTGTGTGTGTGTGTGTGTGTGTGTGTGTGTGTGTGTGTGTGTGTACAACTTCTTTCTAACTTTCTAACTTCTTTCTAATTGTAATAATTTTTTATTTTTATTTCAGAAAATGTTTTCTCAAGCAAAAGTAGATGAAAATAACAAAGAGCAAAACACAAAAACATATCTGAAATTATTAAAAATAGAAGAAAAGATAAAGAGATATGTGGATGAAAGATATGTGGACATCTGTTATACAACGGTTAGACAGTCAAGATTAAATCGATTAATATTCTAACTGAAACAATAAATATGCTAAACATAAATTCTCAAAAATCAACCTCTTCAAAGAAAAAAATTAATTATACTCTCCGTATTGGAAATTGGAATGCTAATGGTTTACTGAAACATTTATCCGAATTGGAATTTTTCTTGAAACACCAGAAAATAGACATCTGCCTTATCTCGGAGACTCATTTTACAAAGCATTCTTTTGTTAATATTCGTGGCTTTGTATGCTATCACAGTTTACACCCAGCCAACAAGGCTAGAGGAGGATCAGCTGTATTGATAAAAGAAAATATATTACATTGGGAGGAACCTGTGGTTGAAGAAGAAATGATGCAAGTAACAACAGTCAGCATACAGTCTAAGAAGAAACTGCTTAAAATTTCTGCCATATACAGCCCGCCAAGACACTCGCCCTCCAAAGATGACTTTAAAAACCTCTTTAAAACATTGGGTCCATGTTTTGTTATTGGAGGACGTTATAATTCAAAACATAAGCACTGGGGCTCTAGACTGATTACTACAAAAGGTAAAGAGCTATATCATGCAGGACTTGAATATAAATGCACATTTCTTTCCTCTGGATCGCCAACTTACTGGCCCACTGATTCTCAAAAATTGCCTGATTTGATTGATTTCTTTGTCGCCAAGGGCATAAATTGTAATTATATTTCTGTTGAAAGTAACTACGAATTGTCATCTGATCATACGCCAGTGGTTTTAACAGCCAGTGAATCAATAATACAGAAATCAAAACTCCCAAGACTATGTACAAAAAAAAAAAAACTGGGACAAGTTTAGAGCAAAGTTAGAGATGTACTTGGACCTTAAAGCTTCACTTGAGACCAAGGAAGAGATTTATAGAGGAGTTGAACAATCCATTTCTGATATACAGCAGGCAGCAGAAGAAAATACACCCCCTCACAGGCGAAACATTGGATCGGACATGAGTTACCCAATGGAGATCAGAGAGCTGGTTCTAGAAAAAAGACGCTTTTGAAGAAAATGACAGCAATCCAGATATCCTGAGGATAAAGTTAGATTTAACCGACTCAGTAACCAATTAAAAAAACGTATCAAGGAAATTAAAAATGAAGCATTGTGTAGATTTCTGAGCAATTTAACTGCTGATGAAAATACAGAATATTCATTTTGGAAAGCTGTTAAAAAAATAGAGGTCTAAAATTCAAAATCTACCATTAAAGATGGAGAATGGTATGTGGGCGAATCTGTTTGCTGAACATCTAGCCGGTGTTTTAGTCCTTTTTAAAAAAGTACAGATTAGGAAAATATTAGTTCTCCCGATATAAATTACAAAAAAGAAATTCAATTCGTGACCCTGAAAGAGCTTAAGAATATGATAAGGTGTAACATATCAGCAAAGAAATCATCAGGATATGATCTTATAACTGGCCAGATAATGAAAGAGCTCCCAGATACGGCTACTTAAGGCTGCAACATATGATTAATGCCTGCTTTAAGGTGAAATATGTACCTCACCATTGGAAAATTGCGAAGGTAATATTGATACTAAAAGTATCAGCCCTTTTCCGATGTAACATCATACCGTCCGATATCATTATTACCAGTCATGTCTAAGATCTTCGAAAAGCTGCTTCTAAGAAGCCTTGAGCCGATCATTCGAGACAGACAACTGATTCCTTCACATCAGTTTGGGTTTAGATGTAGGCGTTCTACTATAGATCAGATTCACCGCATCATCAACATAATTGAAAAAGCTCTTGAAAAAAAAAATATGTTCAGCTGTTTTTCTTGACGTCGCCCAGGCCTTTGGCACGAGAGCCTTGAATATAAACTACACAGGGACCTACCAACTCAGTACTTTGAGTTATTACAATCATATATTAAAGGAAGGTACTTTCGAGTTCGTCATGGCTGTGAGTACTCAGAATTAAAGAGGATAACAGCAGGTGTACCGCAAGGCAGTGTTCTTGGACCTGTGCTCTATTTGTTGTATACACGAGATATTCCAGAGGTTGCTGATTCAATTGTTGTCACAGCTGATGACACCGCTATCCTTCCTATTGGTGCTTGTGTTGAAAAGGCCACAAATAAACTACAAAGTGCAATGGATATGATAAGTACCTGGACAAAGTGCTGGCGAGTTAAACTGAATGAGACAAAATTAGTGCATATAAATTTTACCAATTGGAATATTGCTACCCATCCATTGTTTATCAATGCTCAAGCTGTTCCTTACTCCAACAATGCCAAATACTTGGGGATGACTCTGGATACAAAGCTCAAGTGGAAAGTCCATGTAAAGAAAAAGGTTGAAGAGCTTAGAATAAAATATAGAAAACTTTACTGGCTGCTTGGACGTAACTCAGCTTTCAGTGCAGAATAAAATTTTAATATATAAACAAATATTGAAACCAGTATGGACATATGGCTTACAATTGTGGGATTGTACAAAACCGTCGAATATAAAAATAATCCAAAATTTCCAAAACAAAGTCTTGCGAGGAATAGTCAATGCCCCGTGGTACATTCGTAACAATGATTTACATCGGGACTTGAACATCAGGCTTGTCACAGATGAAGTTAAAAAATGTGCAACTAGTTATAATGTACGGCTTCTTACGCATGAAAATTGTGAGGCAGTACTTGAAGTGGCCGGCAACGTTCGCCGCCTCAAGAAGACTAAACCTCATGAACTGCTACACTGATGTGAAGGAAGTTATTAATGTAATAGCTATCCTACAAATGTGATTTTGTTGTAGATGTAAACCATTAGTTGATCTTGTAAAGACTGGCTATGAGTATTAAATAAATAAAAAATAAAAAGAAAAAAAAGGAAAAATGTTTTCTTTTATTAATATTATACAATGAGTTTGATTAACACAATTTAATTCATGTCTGTTTAGCCTATAACTCAGATATATTTATATTCAAATTTATAACTAAAAATATTTATGCATACACTAAAAGTTCCCACGTTACTAAAATTTAAGTTTATGAAACTTTACCAGTTTATAGTTCAAATAAAAAAAATATCACAGCACTTATATATTTCTTCTCACAAATTATTTCTTGTACATTTTGAAAATTTTCATTATTTATAATTTAGAAAGTTCTATCAAAATGATGAAACTCGTTCTATTTTATATTCCGACTTATGGAAACTTCCATAAGTAGCTAAGGAAATGAGATCCTTCCATACAGTGTCCTGCATGCATGGGTACACTAGCAGGTCTCCCAAGTATTTCTGTTTGATACACTCAATCAGCACGGATAGTTTTACACTTTAGAATTAGCCAGGTTATGTAGAGTAGTGAATGTGTGTCTTGAGTATACGAGTGAGATACTAAGATGAGTAGTATGAGCTAGAGGTATGGCGGGATCGCTAAATCCATCAGCTGCCTTCGCCGGAGAGATAAATGAAAGTGAACGTTTTTTTGCGGAGAATTCAAGTTGAATTTTTTTTTACTTACACTTTAGATTTTAACTTATTTTTGTTTTTAATTGATTTTTGTTTGTTTTGTTCTCTTCTTTTGAGATAGCAATGTGCTCAATGAGTGTTAGTGTAATTTAAATAACCATAAAAAATAATTGTAAGATAAATGAAAACAATTCTGCTTCTGAACTACGATTGAGTTATAAAGGTAGGCTATATTTTCTCTGCTTTATAACTTTACGCATTAGAAAGAATTATATAAAAGTGAACGAACAAAGAGCAATATAAATACGACAAAATGGCTGCTTTCATGGTATGTATCTGAAAACGAGCATTTAGTGTTTGTATTGTTTTAAAGTACGATTTAGTGTCGTTTAATCGTACATTATCGGTTCACATCCATCACGTTTAAATTTAACACCATTGTTCCGTTGCTGACAAAACACGGTACATGCGCCAAACAATAGTAGCCTACTGTACAAGCAAAGTCACCTCTGCACCTGGCTTTGTATTAGATTAGGCCTACTGTACTCTGTTACAATGGTTTCCTTATCGTTAGTTGTTCAGTTTTAGGTTATGTTCGACATTAACTAAATATAATAAATTAATACGTAAAACAGTTATTGTTTTTTTTGTAATCAGTATAATGGAATTCAATTGCAAAATTGAACTACCGTTATTTAAATGTGGCAGTAAAACAGGACAAAATAAAAATGAATCCCCGCCGTTTATTGTAGTGAATATGTTAGTTTAATTTTACTTCGTCTTATGAAAGTATAATACTAAAGTAAAAAAAAATATGTACTACCAAACAAATAACCGCGTCAAGCTGCTGTCTCGCTGGCGTGATAGAAGCGAATTTCCAAAAGTATTTTAAATTTCATTCATTTCATCATCATAATCAGTATTAAAATATGCGTATATTAGCATTTCAAACTTTCAAATTGCATCGAATAATACGCAAATAAACCATGAATGCCGTCAAAATATTTCTTAATTTCAAAGGATTTTTAATCAAAATGCTAATGTATGCAGTTTTAACGCTAATCGGATTTGAAAAAAATTAAGATAAAAAGTTATGAATAAAAAAATTGAAATAACGCGTCATTTTGAAACTTTTGAACGAATTTTACCGGTTTACGAACTTATTGAAGCTATTTTCGTGATTGATTTTTATGCTCAGTTTGAACCAAATCGTTCTAAAACATAACATACACTTTATTTATCAATATAGACAATCTACTTCTCAAAAATAACTTTATAAACAAAAATAAATGTTCTGTAAAAATGTGTGACATGTTTAAGAAGACTTCAAACGGTTTAACAATGTTTGGCTTTTGGGCTCGTTTTAAAAATAACGAAAGAGAAAGGCATTCAGTGGCAGTGTTTCAAGTCATAGCGAAAAATCTTGATGACAACCCTCCTCCCCACAGCATTTCCACAGTCACACAACTCCCCACAGTTTGCTTAGATTACATTATATTCTAGAGGTAGGAAGGCATTGCGATCGACGGACGTATTGTACAACTAAACATCTCAAGTACTAGTTCATCAGATTGGTGCCCTTAGTAAGTTCCAACAATCCACTGACTAGCTCATCCTGCTGGAGGTCCCTCATGCTTGCAACAGCCTCACAGTCATGAATTATTTGTCTTGCAGTTTCTTCCTCTTTGCTGCATAACCTAAACACGGTTTCTCCATGGTACAGTGCCCAGTAATGAGCCTCATTTTTCCTGAATTGTGTTCTGCCGAAGACGTCTGCCGCCACTGTAAGTCCTCCATGAGGAACTTTACCCAAGAGGTGCTAGCTATAGAAATGCCTGTGAAGGTCTGGGCATCTTGTCTGGTGCCCGTGAGGTTAGTTCCATCTTGTCTGGTATTGTGTGCTAATCCACCTATTGTTAACATACCCGGCCAACAATAGAGAGATTCCTGAAGCCGGCTAGAGTCTGACAAACTCAGATGCAGATCCCAATCCAGCCAGTTCTGTCTCTTCATTACCCTCAATCCTTTTACGCCCCGGAACCCAGTGAAGATTAACCCGGTTTCCAAGGACAGAGCATTGAGGCTCTCCCGACACTCCCAGACCATCTTATACCAGTTATAGAACCCACAATTGCTTTGACTGCTGCCTGACTATCGGTATAAATACGAATACTAGCCTTCTTCAAGGCCTGTTTAAAATTCTCTCGAACACTCCGCAATTGCTTAGTCTGTGATTTGTGAAGAACATCAGCGTCCAGTCATATAAATGCGATATTTAGAAGGCACTGTTTTTGTTGCTGTACAGAATATATTTTGTACGGAAAACTCTTTTAAAGGTTAGTTCCAAACAATATGGTAAACTGGTAGTTTTGTACGTTACGTACACAGTCGGATTTACACTTACGGATCCGGAACTATTCAATAATCGGATTATGTAGTTTGTTTTCTTACTGTTTGTAGAACAGAAAAGTTTTGTGACTAACAAATTCTGCAACTCCAAGTTTATTATACTTTTGTGTGTGTATCTGCTACACAATAAATGTCTGAAAGGATTTTTCCATAATATACATGGGTAAAAAAAAGTGATTTGTAATGGAAACGAATATAAAAAAAATATTTTTTGTTATTTTACCTATTTTTTTTTGAATTTCTAATTTCAACATCAAAATGAGCAGTAGAAACTGCGTATATTATTGAAGATAAACCCTGAAGCCCACAATTGCAATTTTTAAATTTCAACGGATTTTGAAAATTCATAGAGATTATTTTTTAACGCAAATTAAGATGGTGAAATCAGAAAAAAATTATGGCAAAAATAAATTTTTAAAGATTTGAGCTCGCCTCCATTTTGAAACTATTGAAAGGAATATAGCAGTTCCGGATGTAGTAATCCGATGGGCGACGAATTTCGTTTCCTAACTATTACTGAAATCGATTTATGGACCAAGTTTTAATCAAAAACCAAAATTGAGACCATGAGAGTGCTATACACATAATTTGCAACGACATCTTAAAAAGAGTACTAAAGGTCAGCATCGGCGATATTTCAATACCCCGGGTCTGGATCGTACCATAATGGCAGCATCAGTAGCTTATTATCCAATGGTAATTAGCAAATAAAATATATATTTTCTAAACGTAAGTTTAACGATTTAGATTGTTAAGCCTTTTAACAAATTGGATTGGCGATATATTTTCAAACTATATTTCCAAATATATTTATTTTTATATATTTATTTCAAAATATATGTATTCCAAAATTTTAGTTTGGGTAATACTGAAATCTCTCCACCCTCAGGTAAAGGATATCTGAGATCTAATTTATAAACACTCTATAAAGTAATGTGTATTTGTCAGTAGTAATACGCCTATACGGGAATTAACGTCGGATTCTTCTTTTTTTAACAGTCACCTGACTCACCTTTTTAGTAAATAAAATAAATTAATTTTAATAAATTCAAAATTAAAACCCCTATGCACAATAAATAAGGTAAAACAGCTGTCACTGAAGAACGCCCATTTTTTTTGTGCTCCAGTTGGTCGATATATTTTATAACGTAAATTGCAAAAATCATTTTCTAATCAACTGCTTTTTATTACTACTTCCACGCTGATAAAAAACAGCTGATAGGATCATATGCAAAGAATCAACTATTTAAATACTGCATGCAATCTAACATAATTTGTTTCTTATCATTAAACGTCCTAAAAAAATAAATATTTATTGAATACTATGAACTTTAATCAATTATAAGTAGTTTTGAAAGTGAAAACGTCTTTACGTTGGCCTAGTAATTTTTATATCGGAAAAAGTAGAAACTCGCTAAAATACAACAAACTAATTTCTGTTATTGAACCAAATAAAAATCATGTATCATATTTTCTCCTCCTTCTTACTTTAATAACGATAATTTGTTCGAAAATACGACAAATTAACATAGCTAATTTTTAACAACATAACCTAAAACTTATTATAACCTATCAGCTGTTCAAGAAATCAGCTGATCGTTACGAATTAATATAAAACAATTGATCTTATAACTATAACTATTAATATAAATTTGTTCACTCGCATCACGCGACGCGCAAAACGCATCACAACCAGCTCTAAAACATGATACATGTTAACAAGCGTCATGCTTACCGTACAGGCTACGCGTAATTATTATTCTTGAAGTGACTTCAGGTCTACCAAGTGACTCTTTTTATGTGTATTCTGGTTCAGTGCTATGATTTCCGAACGCCATTGTACTACATTGCCAGCCCAGCCATCACAATATTAGAGTACTAGCTGGTATCCGACGCGTCGCTGCCGCAGAAAGGATAAATAATGATAATAGAATAGAATGAAAAGAAAACAATGATATTTATTTTCTTGGTGATAATTATTTTGCATAATATTGAAGTGATATCCGTCTTGTCTCTCCCAATAAATTACAGGATTCTGCAGCGCATCGAATGATCGATGTGTTTCAGCGACACGTTGAATTGTATTATTTCATCGCTGAAGAATATTATCACGCGTATCACGTTCAGCAACTATGACAAGCGCAACTTCTTGTAGCGTCCGGCATGCTGTCCGAGTGGTGTTTTGTCGGCTCGTATTTGAATTGCGTAATGATCAGCCGGTAAGTTGTCAATTAAGTTTTGAATAATCTTATCAATGCATTGGATGCGGTAGAAAAATATTTGCAAATAGAGTAGGCCTACTATGGGCGTTTCGTACCTCGGATGGCATCAACTTGTGCATCATAGTCATCCATAAAGGAGATTTGTAGAAACTTATGTTCAGCGTCCGGAACTGGTAGAATTGAACCAACACGGTGATATATTTGTCCTTGAATTTTGAAAGTAGGCATGTACCGATCTTGGAAATTTTTGTATTCACATTCGGATGAACGGTATGGCAAAAGTTCCGAAAACACGTTTTTCACAACAAAGGGTGATTATTAAGGGTGAAGGGGTTGAGAATTACAACTCTCTTACAGCCTGTAATCTTCCCGGGAAACTTATAAACATTCTTTAGTAAAAAGCCTTATCACAATCGGAAGAACGGTATGGCATAGGATCCGAAGAACAGTTTTTTCACTAAAAATGGTGATTTTTAAGGACGAAGGGGTTGAAGATTACATTTCTCTTATAGCCAATAACCTTCCCGTGAAACGCCCGAACATTTAACAAAAAGCCGCAACACAGTTGGATGATATAACGCAACACGTTTTTTACTACAAAGAGATTCTTAAGGGTGAAGGGATTGAGTATTACAGCACCCGGGAGATTTTACTAACGTTTTTCTCCGTGAAAACCTTCCTTAAAATATTGCCAAATTTAAAAAAAATAGTCAAATCGGTCCAGATGTTTTCAAGTTATGGCGTCACCAACAAAATTATAAGAGTATAGAGGATATATGAGGTGTGCTCAGAAAGTAACGAGAAGTTTTAAATTTCGCGGGCTTGGAGAGTCCGATTGTCAAACATTTTTTTTATTATGTTGTGGTATACATGCGCTTGAAGTATGATAAAACTTTCAGCTGTTTTCATTGTTGACTATGTCTGTGACAGCCATTAAGGTTAGACGTGTTTTTATGAGCTCGGCGATTTTCGTTTGTTAAAAGAAAAGGATCAAAGAATTTGTATCAAATATTGCGTAAAAAATTGAATAAAGTGTAACAAAGTGTGTGAAATGTTAACAAAGGCCTATGGTGAGTCTGCTATGAGTAAAGCAAGAGTTTACGAGTGGTATAAGCATTTTCAAGAAGGCCGTGAAGACGTTGAAGATGACGAACGCCCTGGACGTCCCAGCACATCAACAACGTGGAAAAAGTGAAAGAAATGGTTATGAACAATCGCCGAATCACAATTAGAGAGGTCGCTGATGATGTTGGCATATCGATTGGATCATATCATGACATTGTTTCTAGTGTTTTGCGTGGCAGCAAAATTCGTTCCAAAATTGTTGAATTTTTAACAAAAACAGCTACAAGTAGAAATTGCTCAGGAGTCACTAAATGAAGTCAACGACGATGCAGAATTACTGAAACATATTATAACAGGTGACGAAACATGGGTTTACGGATATGACGTCGAAACTAAGGCTCAATCATCCAAGTGGAGGCATTCTGGTTCGCTAAGACCGAAAAAGGCTCGACAAGTGCGGTCGAACGTGAAGGTCATGCTCACTGTGTTCTTCGATATTAATGGCATAGTGCATTATGAATTCCTGCCACCAGGTGAAAGGGTCAATAAGGAATACTACCTACAAGTTCAACTCCGTTTTCGTGAAGCAATCGGAAAAAAACGTCCGGATCTGTGGAAAAACAATTCATGGCTTTTGTCTGAATCTCGCATAGATAATGATAATTTTTTTTTTTTTTTTTTTTTTTTTGGTGTTTAACGTCCGACTATTGTGCACACTTGGGCTAATGCAGACGATGGGATAATGATAAAGACCCACACGTTCTTCATACTGTTCGATCACTCAAACCAAGATCCACGCTGTCTCATCGATTTTGCTAGCATCTTCCTAACACAAGATATTGTCAGCAATCAGCTTGTTTCTTCTTTGCTCAGGTTACGTCTGTGTCATGTTTACAGTGGCTTCGAAACCCGCTCAAATTAAACAGTTTCAAGAAGGCACAGTCGCTAAACCAATTGTTTTAGAAACAATCTTGCACAAATAAGTCGCCTTTTTAGCACTTTGTTTACTCGTCCAATAATCTAAAACCAATGTTTTTTTGTGCAAATTTTGTTTTTTTGTTAAAGAAATATGTTATTTAATCGTGTTAGTTTTTAGAAATGCTTTTACGTAACATCAGAATAAAGCGGTTATTATAATTTTCTTGCCATTGGCTGTGTGTTATTTTAATGTAAGAGTGTTAACCATACTATACATACAAAATTAAATTTTCGGTTTAAATATTTATATTTATTTATCTTATTTACAGTGGAGAAATTAGTTTAAGTGATTCTCCTTTCCACGTAAGTTCAACACAACAAATAACGTAACACTAGCAGTTCAACGAATTAAACCTCGCAGTATATTCTTAATTAATATTGAACGTTCCACGACAGCGCTCGTAACTTTTTCCACCAATTTAACCGGTAACAGTAATATTTAAGAAAATGTTACAGGGCGAACTTTATTTGAAATGTTATGCTCTTTCTCCATAAAGCGTTCAAACATTGTCACAGGTTTTGCCGTTCAGCCAGTATTACAGGAAATAACTAGCAAGTACACTCTCGACGTTGGAACAGAGCTCACAAACAAATTTAGTACAACGTTTAGTGACAAATTAAAAAAAAATCGGTCAGTTTATATACTGTATATACTCGTCAGAGTCCGCCATCTTGAAACGGAAATAAATTAGAAAAAAATATATATATATATATAAGTACTCGTAATTTAGCCTCGCAGGGGGTGTGCAGACTAGCTGCACCTATTGAGAGGATTTTGACGTCCCTCGCTGTACCCGAGTTTAACACACACTAACACTTACAACACTACACTTACGACTTTAACACTTTACACTCACATTTACATTTAGGGAGGCGATAATAGCCTCAATGTGCTTTTCGCCTTAAAATACAAAAAAAAGTAATTTAGGCTTTATACAAGGTATCTTCGTGTTAAATTTCAAAACAATCGATCAACTGCGCACTCTCTTCATCGTTAAATCAGAGGTTGCCATCTTGAAAAGGAAGTAAATTAGACAAACACATACATTTAATTACATACATGTAATTAGAAATTACACATACATCGTTTGGCCTTTATACAAGATACTTCTATATCAAATTTCAAAATAATCAATTCAATAGGATAAAAACTGCGTACAACGTTATTTTAAATGATAGGCCGCCACGGATCTTAGATCTTGAAACGGAAGTGAATAAGAAAAAATCTTACACATACTCGTTAGGACTTTATATAAGGTACTTCCGTATGAAATTTTAAAACAATCGGTCAATGCGTTTTGGCGAAAACTGCGTGGTAACAAACACAGACAAACCAAACGTCGAACGGTCGAGTTGAAACAGAGACATCGCTTCGCTCGATCAATTATATGGACAAAATACAAAATACAAAATACAATAAATATATGTAAAAGTAATTAAAAATTATACATTCATAAGAACTCACACCATGTAATAAGGAAAACATGAATTTGTTTTACACATTAACTTACATTCAGGCAACCAAAACCTCCGATGGAACCAAAACCACAAGGACTTTTTGAAATGAGAATAGTCAGTTATGTTTTTGATATTTTATGGTAGAGAATTCCAAAGCCTACATACAGTAATGCAAGCTATTATTGAGCACGACTTCTTGAGAACATCAGTCCTTTTCCGTGGATTAATAGAGTAGCCGTCAAGTTTATTTCGGTATGATTAACATGCGTCATATTTTAGGGCTGGTTGTGACGTTGGATTTTGCGCGTCACGTGATACGAGTGCACAAATATATATTGGTTGTTACAGAAAAAGATCAGTTGTTTTATATTAATTCCTAACGATCAGCTGATTTCATTGAACAGCTGGTAGGCTATAATAAGTTTTAGGTTAGGTTGTTGTACTATATGACTTTGTTGCATGTGTCATGTTTTAAGGCTGGTTTTGATGTTAAATTTTTGCGGGACGCGTAATGAGAGGAACACGTTTATATTGATATAACAGTATATTTTGCGCGTCGCAAGTTTCATATTAAATTAATTATAATAAAAAATTACTGTGTTCTGACCGAGATCGAACCGGGGACCTTGCGCGTGTGAGGCACACGCGATAACCACTACACTACGAAGAAATTTGACCGATTTAAGTAAATGAAATTAATTGTTAATTTAATTTTGGTAGTTATATTAAAACATCAGTTTTTTTGTATTAATTCATAAAGATCAGCTGATTTCATTAAACAGCTGATCGGCTAAATACGTTTCAGGTTATGTTGTTAAAAACTAGTTAGGCCCATGTTAATTTGTCGTGTTTTCAAACAAATTATCGTAATTAAAATAAAAAGAAGAGACAACATGAAACACGATTTTTATTTTTGGTTTAATAACAGAAGTTAGTTTTTACAAACCATTCAGTTAGATAGCAATCTAAAAAGCAGAACGGCGTGTAACCAATATATAACTACGAGAAGTATTTAACTTTCATTCCAAGACTTAATGGTGAAACATGATCATAACAATAACAATTAAAGAGTAAACAATAATTTTGAACACACTGAAGTTTGTCGAGCACTGAATTAACGGTGTCACAGTAAGAAAAATGAAGGAAACTCAATTTTATTAACTGCAATTTAAAACCAAAAGGCCCTTTTTAGTTTCTTTAATGAAGATATAGCAGCGAAATCATTTTTACGTGTTATTCACGGAAATCTTCCCAACTAAGAGAATCTTCAATAATCCCTAGGTTGTCTACCTCAGTGCAGAACGGAATTTCATTTGCACTTATAACGAGTGTAAGTCCATTTTGTTTTTTAAATCTACGCTTAGTGATAAAAATAGCTCTAGTCTTATTGTGATTTAGTGTTAGCCCGTCTCTCTGGACCCACGCTTCGATTTAACATGTCACAGTTTAATTTTAATTTGGCAACATTGAACGTACGAAATGTAAGTCATCAACTTACAGATGAAGAATTTTAATTTGGCAACATTGAACGTACGAAATGTAAGTCATCAACTTACAGATGAAGAATTTTAATTTGGCAACATTGAACGTACGAAATGTAAGTCATATCATTTAGGCTATATGTAGGGTAGATAATGAGATATTAAGGAACACTGTTGCAATTGGGTGCACAGAAAGATGTTTTACCATGTGTTTTACATGGATAAACACCTATCTTAAAGTGTGTTAACATACGATGTTTACAGCTTTGCAGGTATTTATTAGCAAGCTTTGACGCTTAAAGCTTTGAAGGCATTTTTAGTTATATGAATTAAAGTTGTTACACAAAAGGCTGCGGAATGAATCGGAAGTTATAAAGACGATTGACCTAAACAGCAAGCAGAGAAAAATTAACAATGTATGTTTATATTTTCTTTAGCATGGATTCTTGTTTCACGCTAACTAACCGCAAGCAACCTTGGGGATACCGCAGATCTTAAGTCACGGAACACTGAAACAATGTAGTTCAGTCATGGCTGGCTTTGTCTTAGGTCAGGGAATGTTGTGTTATGCACGGACTCAACGGCACCGCAGACCTCGGGAATACAGCCCGTCATAGACGATCGCAATGTTGAACTACATTTCCTATTATCGATAAAAAATATGAAGTATGATTTTCGTTATTTAGAAAATCAGTGTGACTAATTTTGAGTTATTTTTTCCGGGCTAATTTAAACTAATAAAGCGTTTACTCATATGCTACGACAGTCTGGGGGTGAGTTACCACTATCGGAAGGGAGTCTGGGGTAAATGGCATATTAATCAATTAAGCGGGAGTTAAGAGGAAACTTTTTAAATTTTGTAGAAAAATGCGAGTTTTGGGGCCTTCTAACTAAGAACCTTTATTGTTCAGTTAGGTTCTGGCAGATTTGCTACAGTTTGAGTGACTAATGAAAAATGAGGATTTAAAAAAATACTTTTGAAGTTATTAATAACTTTATATATATTAAGAGACTTTGTATTTACTGACATGAAATCCACCTATAGCCAAAACTGTTATAGCTAGAGACTTGGAAGTTTGAAGATACCTTCATGTTATTATGTGAGCGTGCACTAAGAACGGCTTTTATAAAATTAAACTTCTAAAGACGTGAAAAGAGAATTTTATTGCAAACAAATTATGAGTTTAGTCAGGTTTTCTTGAACCCTAACATAAACAGTCTAAAACACAAGTAATGAAATGTGTATTTCAGCGTTATCTAGAATTCATAATCTAAAGAGGTAAAAGAGGGGGGAGGTATAAAAGTTTGTATTAAAGAGAAATATTTTTTTATCGGATAAACATCAAACTTAACAAAAATACTCTAAAACAGGAATAATGAAACATGTATTTCAGAATTTTAAAAATATTTTTCATTTAAAAAGATAAATAGTGGTACAGTAATGTGCAGTGAAAAAAATGTTTTTTATCTGAATTTATTGAAAGTTAACATGTTTCAACATTTTCCATTAAATCTTATTAACGATTAAATTATCGCAGTGAAATACGGTTTATTCAGCTAATAATTTATTAAAAGTCGGTTTCACCATCGTCATCGTAAAAATTTATACAGAATTTAAGGCGTATTATTTCAAAAAAAGTAATTCGCTTTCATCACGTCAGCGAGACAGTTGCGTGCAGCGTCTGGTTTTAAATAACGTAAACAATATAAACAAAAAGTCTGATATTTTGTGAAAACTTGCGAACCATGGCATCATACGAAAGTTAGAACACATATTGATAAAATAATTTCAGAATTTTTAATAATTCTGATTAATGCAGTTCTGCATGAAAAGCTATGTTCATTGCATTATTTCCAGGCGGTATACGTACCGACCGGCGACCGTAATTGGATATTTAATTTAAGCTCTTCCCGAAACTAAAATTTTACAACTTATTTTACTATTCTGAAATGGCAGATTCCAGCGTTCAATCATGTGAGTAACCCTAGGGCTGCCCTTGATGGTAGGGATAAAATGATTAGCTAGATTGTATGCTAATACGCCAACCCTCCTAGTCAACTGAAACCAGGATAAAGCCATAAACGGAGGCAACAAAATCTGCAGAGTTTATTAAAACAAGACTCTGTTTTTAAAATAATTACAGATGGCTACTTCTGACTGGTATATTTTTAACATCCGTAGTTTTGCAGGAGTTGAAAATCTTGCTTTCTTTAATTTTTACAGTTCAACCTTATAAATTTGCATTTTTGTATGATTTTATTTTACTTTTTGACTTTAAGGGCACATATGGAAAAAAGAGGTTTTGATGAATAAATTTGTTCTCAGGTCCAGAGTATAAAAAAGTGGTTTTAACATGGAAGACTGTCCGTCTGTATCACTGAACAATAAACGGATTGACCGATTCCGATGAAATTTTGCATGCGAGTTAATTAATTTAAGTTACAATATAACTAAAGATCTTCTTAGTAAAAAAGCTTATAAATCGAATTTTTGTAAAATCGACTAATTCGATTGGATAGAAAACTCGTTAAAATGTAGGGACCTAATCCATAAGTACCAAAATAAAATGAATCGAACGCTAAAAACAGAAAATTCCGATTTTAGAATTACCAACATTTATCAAAATGTTATCATATTTTGCTAAAATTTTGGTCACATTATATAGGTTCATAATTCCCTCAGTGATCTAAATTTTAAATAAAAGAAATATACAATCTTAATCTTAATCTTATCTTAATCATATCATATAATCTAATATTTAAAGACTACTACATATCCCAACTGACACGTTTGTTGGGCCAATCATGGTGATGTGTGAAAAACCTTTATTTTATTTTAGAAAACTACATAACCTAATTGACACGGTATTTAGGCCTAACACGGTGATGCGTGAAAAACCTTTATATTTTTTTAAAGAATACTACATATCCTAATTGACATGATTGTTAGGCCTAACACAGTGATGCGTGAAAAACCTATATATTGTTTTAAAGAATACTACATAACATAACTGATACTGATGTTGAGCCTATCACGGTGATGTGTGAAGAAAACCTTTAATTTTTAAAGAATACTACATAACCTAATTGACACGGTTGTTAGGCCTAACACGGTGATGCGTGAAAAACCTTTATATTTTTTTAAAGAATACTACATAACCTAACTGACACGGTTTGTTGGGCCTATCACGGTAATGTGTGAAAAAACTTTATTTTTTTAAATAGTACTGAAACCTTAACTGACACGGTTGTTAGGTCTAACATGGTAATGCGTGAAAAATACTTTATATTTTTTAAAAGAATACTCCATAAGCTAACTAACATGGTTGTTATACCTAACACGGTGATCCATTAAAAAACCTTTATTTTTTTTTTTTAAATAGTACTTATAACCTAATTGACACGGTTGTTGGGCCTAATAAGGTGACGCATGAAAAAACCGTTATATTTTTTTAAAGAGTACTCCATAACTTAACTAACACGGTTGTTAGGCCTAACACAGTGATGCGTGAAAAACCTTTATATTTTTTTAAAGAATACCACATATCATAACTGACATGGTTGTTGGGCCTATCATGGCGATGTGTGAAAAAACCGTTATTTTTTTAAAGAGTACTCCAAACCTTAACTGACACGGTTGTTAAGTCTAACATGGTGATGCGTGAAAAATGTTTATATTTTTTTTAAAGAATACTCCATAAGTTAACTAACATGGTTGTTAGGCCTAACGCGGTGATGTATTAAAAAAACCTTTATTTATTTTTTAAAAAAGAGTACTTTAGAACCTAACTGGCACGGTTGTTGGGCATAATACGGTGATGCAGGGAAAAAGCCTTATTTTTTTTTAAAGAGTACTCCATAACTTAACTAACCCGGTGGTGTGTTAAAAACCTTTATTTTAAAAAAGAAATACACCATAACCTAACTGACACGGTTGTTGGTCCTAACACGGTCATGCGTGATCTTTAATGTATATTACGATTGCGGGAAAAGCCGTGACGGGTAACAGGTAATCATATTATTTTTCTGAAAGTTTGTTTTTGTTTATTTGTTTGTTATTCAATCACACTTTAACTACTAGACCATTTGAGATTAAATTTGGTATGAACACGGTTTAGGTACCTGAGATAAACACAATACTATTCCAGTTTAATTGAATAATAGTGACTTTTTAATAATACTGTATTTTATTAAAATATGACAGGACCATGTTTTAGAGTATCGAGTAGCAAAAATGTATATTTTTTGGCCGAAAACCATAAATCGTATAATATTGTAAATAGTATATTTACATTTACATTTAATTTATGTAACATATATTAAAATGAAATGACATAATCTGATTTTGAAAATCGACTATAAATTTTATTGCCTATATTATAATTGCAGGCAAAGCCGCAACGGGTAACAGCTAGTTCATATTATATTTCTGAAAGTTTGTGTGTTTGTTTGTTTGTTATTCAATCACGCTTTAACCACTGGACCAATTGAGATGAAATTTGGTACGTATATGGTTTAAGTATCAGAGATACATATAGGCCTATTCCCGTTTTACAAAACGTCATTATACTACTTACCCAGCCCAAAATAATTATCAGTTTTTAGTTTTGTAAAATCTGTTAACTATAGTTAGGTTTAATTACTGTTTACTGAACATGAGATTTAGGCACCTGAGATGGACATAGATCTAATCCCATTTTACAAATTTTAACCTATGTTTTATTTATTGCAAAATTATTGTTTTTAATGTTACATTTTCATCTAATAATCACAATCTGGTATTTTTCATTTAAGACTATTCAATGTTTGTAAAACAGAGTGCAGAATATATATATATTATATACAATTTTATTAGGATACTTTAATTATAAGGTAGTATATATATATTTGTGTAATTACATTATATGAAAAAGTGTTAAATATGCAGTGTAGCATATATTGGATTTTTCAATATTTTTGTTACTAAAATGCTTTATTATGTGCCCAAAAGCAAGAATCCAAAATACGAAAGCACGAGAAGTACGATAAAAATCGAAAATAAAAGTGACCAACATAACCTCAAAAATGCTACCCAGCGAAAATCGGTACCGTGTTGTACTGATTTTAGACGTATTTTTATTGTTTTACTGATCTACAGATCAGTAAAACAATAAAAATACGTCTAACACGGGTTTGGATGATAGAAACCCATTTTTTTTAAAAGAATAGTGCATAACCTAAGTAACACGGTTGTTAGGCCTAACACGGTGATGCGTGAAAAACCTTTATATTTTTTAAAGATTATTTGGCTACATATCCTAATTGTCACGGTTGTTAGGCCAAACACGGTGATGCGTAAAAACCTTTATATTTTTTTAAAGAATACTGCATATCCTAACTGACACGGTTGTTAGGCCTATCACGGTGATGTGTGAAAAACCTTTAAATTTTTAAAAGAATACTAAGTATATTAACTGACACGGTTATTAGGCCTAACACGGTGATGTGTAAAAAAACTTTTATATTTTTTTAAAGAATACTACATATCCTAACTGATATGATTGTTGGGCCTATCATTGTGATGTGAGAAAAAAACCTTTATTTTTTTAAAGAGTTTCCAAACCTTAACTGACACGGTTGTCAGGCCTAACATAGTGATGCGTGATAAATCTTTATATTTTTTTAAAGAATACTCCATAAGCTAACTAACATAGTTTTTAGGCCTAACACGGTGATGCATTAAAAGAACCTTTATTTATTTTTTTCAAAAGAGTACTCCATAACCTAACTGACACGGTTGTTGGGCCTAATACTGTTATGCATGGAAAAAACTTTATATATTTTTTTAAAGAGTACTCCATAACTTAACTAACACGGTGATGCGTGAAAAAACCTTTAATTTTTTTAAAGAGTACTACATATCCTGACACGGTTGTTGGACCTATCACGGTGATGCGTCAAAAAACATTTATATTTTTTAAAAAAATACTAGGCTACATATCCTGACACGGTTGTTAGGCCTAACATAGTGATGCGTGAGAAATCTTTATATTTTTTTAGAGAATACTTCATTAGCAAACTAATATGGTTGTTAGGCCTAACACGGTGAAGCATTAAAAAAACCTTTATTTATTTTTTTAAAAAGAGTACTCCAAACCTAACTGACACGGTTGTTGGGTTAAACGGTGATGCAGGAAAAAAAACCTTAATTTTTTTTAAAGAGTACTCCAAAACTTAACTAACACGGTTGTTGGTCCTAACATGGTAATGCATGATCTTTAATATTTGTTTCATATCATATTTGTGAAAGTTTGTGTGTTTGTCACGCTTTAACCACTGGACCAATTAAGATGAAATTTGGTACGAAAATGGTTTAGATATTTGAGATAAACATAGGTCATATTCCTGCTATTATACTTTTTACGTTAGATAAAAAACGTTATTATACTTTTTACCCAGCCCAACATAATTTTGTAGTATTTAGTTTTGTGACATATGTTAACTGTACAGATAGTACAATAGTTTTACATTTTAAATTACTGTTTACTGGATCTGAGATTTAGGTACCTGTGATTTACATAGATCTAATTCCATTTTAAGAATCTTAATCCGAGTTTTATTTATTGCAAAATTAATGCTTTTAGTGTTACATTTTCAATTATTTTAGTTAAAATTTTTGTAAAAACTGACTAATTACTTTGTTACTTTGTGTTGAATTTTCAATATTAAATGTAAAAAAATCCCTACACAGAGTGCAGATTACGATACGTTAAAAAGTACTATAATTGTAAGTATTTTCTCTTTTTGAAAGTCTGGTTTGCTTTATTGTTTGTAGTTTTGTTATTTTAAGTTTAATTAGATCAAATAATCACAATCTGGTGTTTCTCATTGAAGACTTTTCAAAGTTTTCGACGCAGAGTGCAGTATATGTAACATATAAAATTTTATTAGAATACTGTAATTTTAAGGTTAGTATATATATATATATATATATATATATATATATATATATATATATATATATATATATTTATATATATGGTATATATATATGGTATATAAATATATATATTATATGAAAAATGGTAAATATGCAGTGTAGCATGTCCTGCATTTTTCGATATTTTTGTTACTAAAACGCTTTATTACTTGCCCAAAAACAAGAATCCAAAATATAAAAGCGCGGAACTACGAGAAGTACGATAAAAATCGAAAATAAAAGGGACCAATATAACCTCAAAGTTGCTAACGAGCGAAAGTCGGTAACGGTTGTAGATCGGTAAAACAATAAAAATGCGTCTAACACAGATTTTGGGTGATAAGAAACCCATTTTTTTAAAAAGAATACTCCATAACCTAACTGACACGTTTGTTAGGCCTAACACGGTAGTGCATAAAAAAACCTTTATGTTTTTAAAGAATACTATATAACATAACTGACACGGTTGTTAGGCCTAACACGGTGATGTGTGAAAAAACCTTTATATTTTTTTAAAGAATACTACAATCCTAACTGACACGGTTGTTGGGCCTATCAAAGTGATGTGTGAAAAAAACCTTCATTTTTTTTAAAGAGTACTCCAACCTTAACTGACACTGTTGTTAGGCCTAACATGGTGATGCGTTAAAAAAACCTTTATTAAAACAAAGAAGAAAACTCCATAACCTAACTGACACGGTTGTTGGTCCTAACATGGTGATGCGTGAAAAAAACCTTTGTGATTTTTTTTTAAAGGATACCTATAACCTAACTGACACGGTTGTTGGGCCTAATACGGTGATGCGTGAAAAAAACCTGATGACAGTTTTTGCTTCCATCGTACACGGTTTCAATAAAACGATAATTTTTCTTTATTAATAATGCAATTATTGCCACATTTCGAACACGAATACGATTCTTTAAAGATGCCAAGGTTAGTAAGAAATTCGACAACACGACCGTAATTCCAACCTAAAAACTCAAACAGAGGCAAATCGCAAAGTTTACAAATAACAGCGGCCATTTTAACGATGTTTCGTTAACAAGCACAAACACAGTAATAAATCATAAAATTTAGTAATTTAGTAATTCTGTATCGCGCATGAGCAATAAGTACACGTACATAAGAAGAATGCTCATGTCCGGTAAATCAGAGAAGGAATAATAGTATATTCAATGCAATGTAAACACTAACATCGTGTGAGTATAGTTCCGTAAAAATTGGCTTAAAATCGTATGTATTCTTTAAAAAGAATGTTTTCCACGGGTGATCAATTACAATTAATAAGTCACAGGGTCAGACATTAAGAGTAGCAGGAATACATTTGGGAACTCCGTCGGTCAGTTATATGTTGCCTGTTCTAAAGTGTCGAGTAGCAGAAGTTTATACGTATTGGCCAAAAACCATAAATCTTACAATATTGTAAACAGAAATATATTAAACTGAAATAGTTATTCCGATTTTCAAAATCGACTATAAATTTTATTATCTTTAAAGTATATTATGATTTCGGGCAAAGCCGTGACGGGTAACAGATAGTTCAAGAATAAATGGAAAAAATCGAAAATAAACTCTGTCATCGGGTTCTGAAAAATGTAGACAAATTTCACGGGAGTTTTTGGGTTAAATGTAATTCGTTTTTGGTTTAAACCATCATAAACTTAAACTTCTAACATCGATTTATGAAATAAATGTTCGAATGAATTTAAAATCGTTTTACATATATTTTACAATTTTCTTTAAAATAGAATAGACTAGAATATTAATTAGAGGATGGGGTTATAAAACTCCAGGCACTGTGATCAATGGCCCTTTTGTGCAACTAAACCTCTAGATTTCTAATTCAGCAGATTGGTGCCCTTAGTAAGTTCGAACAATCCACTGAGTAGCTCATCCTGTTGGAGATCCCAAGGTTCTGAAAACCAAATACCCTTAACCTCATGCTAGCAATAACCTCATGTGTCCTGCATTTTCTCCTTCTTTCCTGCATAACCTACAAACGGTTCCTCCGTGGTACATTCCTCAGATCACAGTGCCCTGTAATGAGCCAATGGTTTTATTGAATTGTGCTCTGCCCAAGATATCTGCTGCCTCTCTAAGTCCTCCTTGAGAGACATTTCTTAATAGACGTTTGCTATGGGAATTCCCATGAAGATTATTTATCCAACATTTATCTTCTATTTCTCTGGAGATCTCTGTAGCTGGCTCGGGTCCAACAAACTAAGGTGCAGATCCCAGTCCATACAATCGGTCTGCCTCTTTATCCTCAACTCCCTATGCTCCGGAACACAGTAAAGAGTAATCCGGTTTTCCAGGAACACAATTTTCTCTAAGAATAATAGGGTATGGAATTTAGGTTTGAAATTTATATTTAATTTGTTTGGTTTTTACTGTTTTCTGCTTTTTGCCTTAAAAAAACAAAAACAAAGTTTTTTAATCACCAGTGTAATATTTACGTTGTTGCAATCATAACATCATGTTTATCCAATTTAATGTTGAAATAAATAACTTTAATTAAATAAGTTTTTAAAACAATTGTCATTGTGTTTTTACAGCAATAATATTTCTTCAAATTCAAAATCGGTTTGGTAGACAAAAGGAAAATCTAACCTTTCCATAAACGTATACTGCACGGTTCCATTCATAAATGAGTAGTGGAGACAACAATTTTAACTAAGAAAGTTTTTTGGTTATTATCTAAAAATGTTGAGATTTTTATTAGAAATAATTTTGAAACACGTTTAAAATAGTCAATTTTTACTACACCTAAGCTTTTTTAAGGCGTTATCGTATTTTTTTGTGATGCAAAAATTGGGTTGACGCAACCTTCAGCAATAATTAAACATAACACCTAACCATAAAATTTGAAAAAAACAGTAGTTTTAGGAGTGCATATTTTAGCTACTCTATGGATGATATGGAAGTGTTGTTTTGGTAAAATATATGCGGTTTTTTCTAACTACAAAACACCAAATATTTGATTATGGATTTTTTCCTAGCAGCGTGATTGAGTCTTGAGACACAATAAACACAATTCCCATTTTCTGTCACTTGGAGATACGTGAAAGTGAACAGTTATTTCATGCAAAAATTTGCTCTAGATCAACGTATTTGCGTCCAACTTTCTACTGCGCATGAGTGGCGCTGCCATCCACAACTTTATTCCTGTGAAGAACCTTTTACCAACGTTCATTGGTTTAATTGCTCGTGTTACCATGACAACAGTTGCAAACAACAATCATTTTTGCAAACTAGTTAGCTTGTATGTTTTAGTAGTGCAGTTGAGCAAATATTAGTATACATGTATTATGCGATGATTTTATTGTAATTATTTCGTAATGGTTTGAAAGTGTGCGCGTGTATCCGTCTGTCTGTCGGTCTATCCGTAACGTATCTCTAATTAGTATCGATTGTAACCGATCAGTATGAAATTTTACAGAAATTTATATATATATATATATATATATATATATATATATATATATATAAACTGAAATAAAAATTTTATATAGGCCATGTTTGTGTCTAATAATTACAGTACACTCCACAGGGGTGCAGACTAGCTGCACCTATTGAGAAGATTTAGGTGTCCCTCGCGGGTACCTCAGTTTAACACACTTACAAAACTACATTTACAACTTTAACACTTTACTCTCACACTTACCTTTACGGAGGCGATAATAGCCTTAATGTGCTTTTCGCCTTAAAAAAAAAAAAAAAAATACACTACATCAGAAGAAAAGAGAAATTCCGTAACAACCAATTACTCCACATCAGTAATGAAACTCTTTACCAAAAAACTGAAACACTATCAGACACAATAAGAAAAAGGAGAATTGATTTTTATGGGCACATCCTCCGAATGGACAAAAATAGACTAACCAAAAAAATATTTGACTACTTTCACAATAAAAGGGCAAAACCACTTTGGTTTAGAGAAACAGAGAAAGACATAACAGAACTACAAATCACTGATACTATACTCATGGACAAAATAATCCAAAACAATAACCAAGGACAAGAAACAACGGTTCCAAGGCAAAGTCAAATCCAAGCGAACGATCCAAATCTCTGATGAAGAAAGAAAAGCAAGATCACAACGAATGAAGCAATACTGGGCTACGAGGAAGGCACATAACATTAAAAAGTGATTGATTTAGTGTACCCCAAGGTTGGGTGAAACAAATAAAGAAGAAGAAGAAAAGAGAAGATGGTGTATAAGTGAGTTAAAAAATTATATCCTTTTTTTTCGTAAAGCGTAATTATTATACATGAAATATGAAACGTTTTTTATTTCATTTTATTTTTCAAACTCATACGTTCTTGTCGTATATGCATGTCGTAGTTCCAGGAGTAGCGCACGCCCAACAACGAGTAACCTTCCCCTACTCGCCTTTACACCTTCTTCTTCATATCTGGCGGTCGAGTCCCTTTTCACGTCAGTCATATGGACTTATGATGATGGTATACTGGCCTAGAAGTCACTCTCAAGGTCCAAAAGTCCCCCAAACACCAGGTTCTTGCTGATGAGGACCTGCTTAAAATTACCAATCTTTTGGTAATCCCCCCAAGGATTTTGTTTCATTCTTGCTCCAGTCGCCTCTATCCCTCCTTCACCAGGTTCCTCACGATTCAGACGGCCAGACAAAAGGCGACAGACACGCTTCTCGGCGTGACCACTTTGCTATCACAGAAATAAACTCTACGGCTGCATTGTCCTATTGCCCTGCTAACTTTATTTCGAAAATATGTTGTGCGTATAAATTTAGAGTTGGCAGTGAAGCGGTTTTTGTGGAATTATGGAACATATTGCTTGAAATATGTACAATATATTATTATTTTTTACTGTCGGGAGAAACACTTAGTGTTTTAACCGTCCGCCAACCCACGACACACTCGGTGGGAGCTGCTTTAAATTGTCTCCAGTGTATAATGTATATTTAAGTGGTACCGCGCATCATATGTCAGCAACGTAAGATTAACATCATCATATTAACATCACTTATGTCGATCTTAATCATTAGGAGCAGCCGATTTATTTAGTGTTTTTTTAATGTTCACTCGCAACCTTCAGTAAACACGTTAAGGCGCATTGCATTTGCATTTTTAATTTAATTGCTATCGAAAAAAATCATACTTGCATAAAGCGATATAATAATTGCCTAGTAATTACACATTTTTTTAATTTAATAAATTTATTTTTTCGCATGAGAAATCAAAATACATAATAAACAATACAAATTAAATTAAAGTACTTCTTAGGCAATATAGTATAAAATTAAGTAGTAGTATAGGCCTAACTATACACTCTGGAAAAAATAAGTTTACTTAACAAAATGGACAATGAAAAACTCGTTTTAAGAATGTTGATTTTTTTACGAAACATCTTAAATCATCATAGCCGTTTGTGATGTACTTTTTCTTTGATAGAGTAAAAATTGTATTCTGTTATGGCAATAAAGATTTCGATCAAATTTAACAGAAATATTGTAATTAAGTACTTAAACAAAACGTACAGGTATTTAATTATTACGTATTAAGATTGATTACGTAATTAACCTTGCGGGAAAAAGTCCGGTTTGAAAACAATTATCTAAAAATTAAAAATCGGTTCAGTTTATAATAAACGCGTGACGCAACTCTCTCGCTTACGTGATAGAAACAAATTTCCAAGATTGTTCTTTATTTTACCATTGTTTTCTTTTGAAATTCTTATTTCAATTGTATAATCAACAATGAAATCTGAATATATTAATATTTTAAACATTCAAATTAAATTGGAAGCAAGAAAATGGACTCTCATTGCCGTCAAATTACATTTCTTAATTCAAAATGCTACTTTTTATGGTGGTTTTAACGCTAACCACTTTGATGAAATCAGCTTTTCAAAGTTAATTCAAGAAAAAATTTATGAATTTTAATAGATTTAAAATGAACGAATTTTGCTGTTTAATGAACTCGTCCGAGTTGTTGACAAAATCGGTTTTTATGCCAAGTTT
>CM040188.1:72628669-72676169 GCA_022606455.1 Callitettix versicolor | reverse complement strand
AGCCATGTTAAGATATGTACCAAGTGGTTGTTTTTTCAGCTTGTTAGATAACTGATTCAACACCTTTTTGTCTTGTGGAAAACGGTTTTTGCCACTTTTTCGAGCTTTCCTTTTTTTCACTAAATGTCGAATTTCAGGGAGGGATATTCACATACATTTTGTCTTTATTATGGCCTATTGTTCCAAACCGATTGTTGTATACTATTGACAAAAACATTACTTCATTTTCTAATTGTTATGAATTTTAAGTGGTAAATGTATATCTATTTGACATATAAATTCTTTTTGAAAACCTTTCCAATCCTTCTTGTATCCTGTTAATGTAGGGGTTATTAATCTCTCAATCAATATTTGACTTTTTGACAAAACGACAGGAGAGTGGTCTGAGAAAAGATCACATTGATTTTCTATCTTCACATAGTTACCAGTCAATCATTTAGTAACAAAAAAGTCAATAATATTGGAAATTTTTCTGGGGTCAGATGACCAGTGTGTTGGTTCTCCTGATGAATGAAAATCACAGTTCATTTGTCTTTCCGTCTTAAAGAGTTCTCTGTATTTTGGGATTGTTAATCTTGAACCCTAATAATGGTGTTTAGCACTAAAATCACCGCCAATAATAAAGTTGTTACCAAGTGCTTTAAACAGGCTAATATAGTCACTCATTTGTAATTTGTGCCTCGGTGGGCAACAAACGGCAGATGTTGAATTTTTTATGTTTAGGTGACACACATACTGTAGTAATCTGTATCGACTCCAGTTGAATTTGTATCCACTCGTTATGTTCGATCAAGTCTCTAATTAACACGGCTGATCTAAATCTAGCTTTCCCAGATGGATGACAAGTGTGACATGTTAAGTGACCACGCATTTTAAGGAACAATCTGTCCGTAAAATGCGTTTCAGATATCAAACTGATGTCGATTCTCTTCTCTCTCAGGAACATTTCCAATTCACCTATTTATTTTATGAAGGCCATTCGCATTTCATATAATTCTAAGGTTGTAGTTCATATTTTTTTGGGGAGGAAATGACTTTTTCATATTGCTCTCAAGATTAGTCAGCCCATCAAACATCATTTTGTTTACAGTATTCTACTCATCCAACCTGACAAGAATGAGATTAAGAATTTCAGCAACTGGAGGTTCCTTATTTCTTGAATTATCCATAACTTGTTCTTGTGTTTTGCGTCCATTAATAGTATGTAAACAGTCTTTGTTTTTCATTGCTATTTTTGCACCCTTAGTCTTAAATTTTGTAACTTGCTGCTTTCTTTGTTTTTGTGGTCTCGTAATCATATCACGATGTTTTTGTAGCTTTTTAGCTACTTCGCAATCCCTATTTACTGGGTGGGCTCCACCACAATTGAGAGCAGATTGTCTGCTTAGATTTCAAGTTGAAACAAAATGCTTTCCTGCACGTTTCACACAATGTGGCTTTTTCTAGCCATTCGCTTGCTTGTGGTGGAAACCCTGGCATGTTTTGCTTTGTGGTATTAATTTACTGTTCATGAGAGGTTCAATTTTAACCACAATACTAAGGATATGTTATAATATTGTAAAATTTTAGTATATGTTCTTGTTTGTCGAAGAGTGGAAGTCCATGTTTTACCACTAGTTGGTCACTCCGATCATCTTCTTGCTTTTCTTTTTTCAGAATGTTACCATCAAGAATTTTAAATCCACGTGTACTTAGTTCTTCCAGCATATCTACCTTAGAGCATGATGCAAGCAAACTCCTCGCCATCACTTATATTGACCGTTCATTTTTATTTTCGTAGGTGTTCCATTAAATACTTTCTGCATTTAGCTTTTTTGGCAATGCTCTGTAGGTATTAGAGTCAGGAGTGTTGATTCTCCATACATTATTATTTAGAATAGTAACCTTAAATTCTTTATCTGTAATAGACTTCAAGATAGAATGCACTTTAGTGTAATCTGATGTATTGGTTGAGGTAGCTGTTCTCTTTTGTTTGGATTCTTTTTAAAATGATTTCTTTCTGCTGGTCAATTTCGGGTGAAAATTCAACTTTCCTTTTTTCCTCAGATCCCTTATATTTAAGAATCCAAACTGTTTTGCGTGCCATTTCTTCTTCACCAGTATCGTATTCAATATGGTTCATATTTCATGGTTCATATGGTTAGTAATAGATTCGTTTGATCATATTTATTTTTTAATAATGAACTTATCGCAGTTCACTAGAATAGCTCAATTTCACTGTTTCATTTTAAGAACCTCATTTTCCTTTTCTAATCTAGAAATTTCATTTCGTCAGATAATTGCTGCTTGTCTGCATTGATCTGTCTAATGGGAGATCTTGTTAACACATTATTTTTCTTTAAGGGATTCCCTTCTTCTTTTCTTGTAGTACTGCGGTAATACGAGGTGTGTTCAGAAAGTAACGAGAATTTTAATTTTTTGAAAACAATATTTCTTTATTCTTCTACATTGATGTTGTTGCCTTCAAAATAGTCCCCATTGGAGATTATGCACTTGTGCCAGCGTTTCTTCCAATTCTCGAAACACTTCTCAAACTCGATCTTTAAGATAGCCTTTAGTTCTTTCAGCGATGCGATTTAAATGTCATCTACGGCTGTAAAACGACGGCCCTTTAAGGTTCTCTTTATTTTCGGAAATAGGAAAAAGTCTCACGGAGCCATGTCTGGCGAATATGGAGGCTGGGGCATCGTTACAGTACTGTTTTTGGCCAAAAACCCACGAACAAGCAATGAAGTGTGAGCTGGTGCATTATCGTGGTGCAAAAGCCATGAATTGTTTTTCCACACATCCGGGCGTTTTTTTCGGATTGCTTCACGCAAACGGCGTTGAACTTGTAGGTAGTACTCCTTATTGACCGTTTCACCTGGTGGCAGGAATTCATGATGCACTATGCCATTAATATCGAAGAAAACAGTGAGCATGACCTTCACGTTCGACCGCACTTGTCGAGCCTTTTTCGGTCTTGGCGAGCCAGAATTTCTCCACTGGGATGATTGAGCCTTAGTTTCGATGTCATATCCGTAAACCCATGTTTCGTCACCTGTTATAATACGTTTCAGTAATTCTGCATCGTCGTTGACTTCATTTAGTGACTCCTGAGCAACTTACATTTGCAGCTGTTTTTGTTCAAAATTCAACAATTTTGGAACGAATTTTGCTGCCACGCGTTTCATACACAAAACACTGGAAACAATGTCATGACATGATCCATTCGATATGCCAACATCACCTGCGACCTCTCTAATTGTGATTCGGCGATTGTTCGTAACAATTTTTTTCACTTTTTGCACATTTTCATCGGTTGTTGATGTGCTGGGCCGTCCAGGGCGTTCGTCATCTTCAACGTCTTCACGGCCTCTTTGGAAACGCTTATACCATTCGTAAACTCTTGCTTTATTCATAGCAGACTCACCATAGGCTTTTTTAACATTTCACTTACTTTGTTACACTTTATTCCATTTTTTACGCAAAATTTGATACAAATTCTTTGATCCATTTCTTTTAACACACGAAAATCGTCGAGCTCATAAAAACACATCTAACCTTAGTGGCTGTCACAGACAAAGTCAACTATGAAAACAGCTGAAAGTTTTATACATACTTTAAGGGAATGTATACCAACATAATAAAAAAAATGTTTGACAATCGGACTCTCCAAGCCGAATTTAAAAATTCTCGTCACTTTCTGAACACACCTCGTATTTTGACGATAGGAGCGCGCTTCTCCACTCCTGATAGACGCTGGTACTGGAGATCCGACTCCTTCCTGCTGCCTTACTGTCTTTGGTTTGTTATTCAGGTGTATATTTAGGTATTTAGGTATGTTAAAAAAAATATAATTGTTTCATAATGTTGAGTCGGCCTATATTATATAAGAAACCGAATTAACTTTTTATCCTACTTAAAAAGACCTGATAATAAAAAAAAATTAGGAACTGTTATTGTGTTTCTAAACCAGTTGTCATTAGTAAATTACGCAAATTAAGAAATAACTTTTTAAGTAGATAAATTTAACGAATTTTCAGTAATTAATACTAATTAAACAGTGTTTATAATTAAGCAATTAATCCGGTGGTTTTATCACTGTGTATTGAATAATCGCACAAATTAATCTTGTTTAATACAGTTTCCACTTCCGTATCATTAACGAGCGTCAGGATGGCACGTACGTAAAACAAAAATGTATTTATTTGGGAACGAGACGAATCGTTGACTTTAACGCCACATCACTTAGATCATCTGTGCGTTACGTCATCTATACGATGATATAGAAATAATCGTTAAAAAAACCGGTTTTAGAATTCATCCATTTTTAGGTTTGTTAGACGCTGAACTGTTATCTGATTATTTATGTTATTTGGAATGCAGATATGATTCGTTCGTACTTCCGAAATATTTCTCAATTAAAAAGAAATTTATATTCTTTGTAGTCACTGTTTTTTCTAGCCAAAATTCTAAAATCTTAAAAAAAACAAAAATGAAAATATTTTCTTACCCATATGTTCTGGATCGATTTCCAAACAACTTTCGAAATTTCGCCTGTCGGTTTGCGTGTCACAAAATCTGTAAGCACGATAACGAGAGAAACGGTAAATAGATTTAATTAAAATGTATAACGTTAAACCAAAACTGTTTGGAATTGAACACTTTTGTTTTTCAGCATTGTTGCTGAATTGTTCTGCACTAAAACGTTGCGGGGGTTAGAGGAAAATAATTAGGTGGTGTAAATTTTCAAATGGGGGTTACCAGTTATTTTGAGTGGGTATCAAAATTAAAAAAATTGCACTGAATCGAATGTCACTTGGAATTTTTTAAATTTAAGAATTAAAATTAAAAAAATCGATTACTTAAATTAGTTTACTTTGTTACTTTTAGAGGTTAATCGAAAAACAGCTCTGACCGTAGAGCTTCCCCCTCCTTTCAATTTACTCTCAAATCTGAATTTAATTTCGGTCTTTCATTCGGCACACTGAATTAAAGTTTCAATCTCCATTTGTGGCCAGATAATTTCGAGAACATCTGATTGACTTATTTTTAGAAACTAATCCCATTTTTAGGCGTTTTCTCTTACAGAACACGATTTTTTCGGGAATTAAAATAAATTTTATTTGCTCAGTTACTTTTATTCTGCCTACAATAATGCTAATACAAATTTATTTCAGTAACAATTAGGAATTGTTTTTTGATAACATTTCAAAATTTTAAAAACTCGTTTTTCTTAATAATTAGCATAAACTATATTTTAACCGATAACCTTTTTAAATTACACTTATCCAATTCATTTTAACTATTATGTGCAGCCAGGGCAATACATACAATAACGATCAGTATTTACTGTTGTACATACATATGCAGCAGGCGATTCGTCGCCCTGATGTATATAAGACAGTTAAGATTAAGATTAAGATTAAGATCAACACTAGAAGAAGTGATAATTCAACCCCTGGTACTGACCTATTGTGCAACTTAACCTCTTAAAATACCCAGTTCAGCAGATTGGTGTCCCTAATAAGTTCCAGCAACCCACCGCTAGATCTCTAGGGTCTTGGAAACCTAAAACCCCTGGACTCTTACTAGCAAGAGCCTCACAATCATAAATTATGTGTCCTGCAGTTTCCTCCTCCTTCCTGAACAATCTACACACGGATTATCCATGGTACGTTCCTATTCTGTTCATGTGCACCCTCAGACCACAGTGCCCTGTAATGAGCCCCTTTTGAGTTGTGCTCTGCCCAGGACATCTGTTGCCCCTTTGAGTCCTTCGAAAGGAACTTTACTTAAGAGGCGCTTGCTATGGAAGTGCCCATGAAGGTTATATAAAACAGTTAGTTACCTTCAACCAAAAACTTCGAGTTTATTTATAGCTACGAGCAATAAAACGTAAGCCGAGAGCGGGTTTAGCCTGCAATACGGGCAGGGCGTATCGCGGTATTAAATACTTTACAGTAAATGTCTCAAAATCCCATTTCGATAGAAATATAAAATAATATCGTTGCCGATATTGCAGCTGCAAAGTTTGGTTTTAGTTCGACCGTGAAACATACCTCAAAATTAACATAACTTAGAAACAGCTGTTCGTGATCGGCTGGTTGCTGTAAACCTTAACATCACTTCCCCACGTCTTTACGGGAAAACTGTGCAGTTTGAAGCTTATTACTGGTGAATTTCCTTGAGAAAATGAGCTATTAGAGCAGGCATTATGGTAAAACTTTGAAATGAGCGCCGATCTCTCTCTCTCTCTCTCTCTCTCTCTCACACACACACACACACACACAAGTATACGTGTGTGTGTGTGTGTGTGTGTGTGTGTGTGTGTGTGTGTGTGTGTGTGTGTGTGTGTGTGTGTGAGAGAGAGAGAGAGAGAGAGAGAGAGAGAGAGAGAGAGATTTGAGTACGCTTATGGTCGCAATTTAAATACGACTTGATTCACACTTGACACAAAAATCGACTTAATAACAGCTTGGACAAGTTCGTTAACCAGCAAATTCGTAAACAGTTTCAACATGGCGGCCATTAAAAATATTTTTCAAAAACGTTTTTGTTTTATAATAGTTTTGAAAATCTGATTCCACCTTCGTAATCAGTGTTTGAAACTGCTTCAGTTGAAATTTTGAATTTTCAAAATCAGTTAAAATTCAAAAAACTTAGTTTGACGGCGGTCAGGGTTCATTTTGTTATATTCAACACGATTTGAAGTTAAACATGCTAATAAACGCAAATTTTATTACTATATAGTGATAACAGAGATTAAAAAAGATGGTAAGATAAAGAAATGCTTTTGGAAAATCGCTTGTATAGTGTCAGCGAGACAGCTGCGTGCCGTGATTGTCTTATATAAAACAGGATAGGTATGAGCGAGTAGGCATAATACAACTATTAAAAAATCAGTAGTGTAATTTGCTTTTGCGTTATATTTCCGCTAACCTTAAACATTTTATAGACTTGGCACTTGGAAATAAAAATAGTCGTATAGCAGTTTTTTTTAATCCCAAGAACACTAAACTAAGTAATCCAACGATATAAAATGTAAAATAGTTCGTGGGCATTTTCTACAGTTGGCTGTATTTACATATTAACTTGTATATAAAACTGGCTTGACCTTTCCGTACTTGCGTAGAAAGTGCCCACCTTACGGACCTCTCGTTGGCATCGTATTTTCTATTAGCTTAGGCCTACCTATCTAGTTATAAAATCACTGTTTAACTATTGTGAGTAAGGTGTTTCAAGAGGTGTGATGTAAAAATGAAACGAAACAGCATTAATTGGATCTGTGGCCGGAAATGTAACTGGTAGTTTCAAACTGTTCGTCATTTTCCAGATTCATGAAAACAATTATTTTGTTATTAAAATTAATATTACTTTTGCAGTAATATACACTTATATTTGGTTTAGTAATAACAAAATATAAAGCCGCCTAGTGGATAGCGTACTGGGCTTTTACCCCAAGGACCCGAGTTTGATTCCCGGCCAGGGTTTGGCATTTTCATACGCTATAAATCATCCCATAGTCTGCATTAGCCCAAGTGTGCACAATAGTCGGACGTTATACAAATATATATATATATATATATATATATATATATATATATATATATATATATATATATATATACATTTTGTTTGTTCTGAAGTAATAAAGGAAATATAAATTTGTCTATTGATAACGTATATTTAAACGATGAATACGATTGTGAAATCAAATTTTCAAAAAACAACAACAAAAAATTACGATGTTTTTACGTTTTGGAATTAAGCCTACCTAGATTTTGAAACGGTTGATCGGATATTTTCGGTTAACGAGCCTGTCCGAATTATTAACAAACAATTACGTAATAACACATTCTTGTATAGAACTGTTTGCTTTCGAGAAAATTTGCCTTTGTTACGTCAGCAATCATTGCATGTTGCAATTATATTTAAGCATTCAATAATAACTTAGAATTATTACCATTGTACCAAAATTAACGACCTTATTTCGAATGTTTTAAAACTCAAAATCATTGAAAGTAGGTCACGAATCATTTTTGCATTTCAGAGAAATTAGTTCCCATAATACGAATGTTTTTGCCTTCCAACTATGCCTACATTTTCACTTGACATTATTGTCCGATTCGTACCGTTTCACAGACGTCCTCGCTTCCCGACCTACCGCAACCGCAGAGTCTGGTCTTTCAATCAGCGTGTCTGCATTGTCATAACATTGTACAGCTCAGGAATGGTTCATCAAGGTTAAGGTATAAAACGTTTGCAAGGTCATTGGCACGGCAGCGGCAGCAGAAGCCCAATATAAACCCGTCATTCTCGGCCTGATGCATTCAGATCTGCCAGCCGTAGCACGAAACCACTCGTTTATAATTTAATGCATTCCTCGCTGTCTTGCTCGAACGATTACTACTTTTGCATAAACAAAGTGTGCAGACATCATTATTTGGAGTGGACAAGTATTTAAATTTGTATCAGTGTAAAACAAAATGCTAAAAAAGTCTAGAACAAATTAAAAAAAAAACGTAACTTGGATCGTAATAAACAAAAACACTCCAAACATTTTCTTATACTGATTCCATGAAATATATTCAAAAACAATTGACAAACTGGAAAATTCTACCTAAATTCTCGAAATAGGCTCCAAACGTTTTCAACAATGGTTGAACATTCTAACAAATTATTTCTTCAACGACAAATGCCATTCTAAAAAAATTTTCTTTAAAATCAAATGTCATTCTAACAATTTTTGCTCAAAGACAAATGACGTTCTAAAAAAATTTCTTTAAAAGCAAATGTCATTCTAACAATTTTTACTCAAAGACAAATGCCATTCTAAAAAAATTTCTTTAAAAGCAAATGTCATTCTAACAATTTTTGCTCAAAGACAAATGCCATTATAAAAAAAATTCCTTAAAAGCAAATGTCATTCTAACAATTTTTGCTCAAAGACAAATGACATTCTAAACATTTTTTTTAAAACAAATGTCATTCTAACAATTTTTGCTCAAAGACAAATGACATTCTAAACAATTTTCTTTAAAAGCAAATGTCATTCTAACAATTTTTGCTCAAAGACAAATGACATTCTAAAAAAATTTCTTTAAAAGCAAATGTCATTCTAACAATTTTTGCTCAAAGACAAATGACATTCCAAAAAAATTCTTTAAAAGCAAATGTCATTCTAACAATTTTTGCTCAAAGACAAATGACATTGTAAAAAAATTTCTTTAAAAGCAAATGTCATTCTAACAATTTTTGCTCAAAGACAAATATCATTCTGACAACTTTTTTAAAAAGCTTCGTAATTACTATCGCCGACTTTTTTAAATTAGACCATGCACGAAGTAAAACAAAATCTCCGGAGATTTTTTATGAGTCAAGAATGGTAACCATTAGACCATTTGAATGCCTTTCAAATAAGAATATTTGAGGACGCCTGCACGCTGAGGTAAAGTGACTCCTGATTCTTCACACGCTGAATCTTTGCTTGTGTCAGTCACGAAGCATCAGCATATCGGAATACTTGTTAAGAATACAGTATTCCAGTTCTTTTGTAGTTCCAGAATGGCATTCATGAAGATTTTAATTTTTAGCTTTCCATTCATTTCCTGTCTGGTTCACTTCCCATCTGGTTACACATAAAGTCTGTGTTCGTCTATATCTACCTTCAGTCAGTACAATCTGTAACTTCTTTCTTGCGGAATCTTTGCAGTCCTTCTTCAAGTCCTGGATTATCCGGTACATCCATGTCAGCTCCACTGTCTTCATCTTGCTGCTACTCGGCTCATTTCCAATCAGACTATCTGCAGGGCAGGTCAACCGTTGCGTTTATATTCTAATGGAGTAAAATTACAGTTGGTTTATAGTTAATGAAACAGACATATCATCAACTAGAATCTATATTGAACCTAGAAAATGTTGTTATATCTGCAGGCTATATTTGTAAAAACCTACAAAGAAAACTACAGGGTGAAAAAATGCAAGGTTTAGCTGCTTATCAAGGAATATAAATATACAATTTTAAATATACCTCATACATTTCCGAGTAAAGTTTTTAGCATCGTCATTTTTTCCGAGACTTGTTAACATAAACTAGTGACGGTATCTTTAAGTACACAATTTAAAAATAAATTTCATGAAATTAAGAAGGCCATTTATAAACAGACGCCATTGAAGATATCAAGGCGACAAGATATATGGCGACATAGTGGCCAGTAAATTCAAAAGAATCTGAGTTTGAGCGTTTGGTATATTGTGGTGTTTTAAAATAACTGTAAGTTAAAGTTGTAAGTTTGTAGTCCGCAGTGTAAGGCGTGAGAAGCAACTAACCTTCAAACGTGAATTGCCAAGTATGACTTTCGGCCGTAAAGTACAGGTAATATGGCCGTTACAATGAGTTCTTGTACCGTGATTGCAATTCCAAGGTTTAATTTGTAACGAAAAACAAATACAACGCCCACCGTCTTTTACAATAGTATCAGAAACTTGTTATGCAAATAGTACAGACTCTAAATTGCCCTAATAATAACTTAACTTGAATCTATGTTGCTATGGCTTAGCTATGTAACATAACTATAAACTACAGTATTCACCCAGTCTCTCAGTTTTACTATAATTGGAGCTTTGTACTTTGAAAACTTTCAGTAAATGACGTTCTGGTTTTACTCTCTGACTAAAAGACGTTGAGTGTAAACTAATACAAATGGTCAGAGTAAACGTTTGGAGCGATTTTTCTCAAATTGTTCTTAAATATTTTGGTCACAGTACAAGCAATCAAAACACGAATCTTTAACAAGTAGTAGGAAAAGAGAAATATTTCAATTTTTAATTTCTAACTATATGAAGGACATTTACTAAAAAAAAGGAATGAAAAAGGTCTATTTACCTTAGGGATGCTATTGTGACTCCACTGGCCATTGACACTTCAGTTATAAGATTTATGTGCGCTTGTGTGTGTGTGTGTGTGTGTGTGTGTGTGTGTGTGTGTGTGTGTGTGTGTGTGTGTGTGTGTATTTTACACGGCTCTTTAGGTTCTCTTTATTTTTGGAAATAGGAAAAAGTCACATGGAGCCATGTGTGGCGAATATGGAGGATGGGGCATCGTTACAGTACTGCTTTTGGCCAAAAATCCACGAAAAAGCAATGAAGTGTGAGCTAGTGCATTATCGTGGTGCAAAAGCCATGAATTGTTTTTCCACATATCAGGGCGTTTTTTTCGGATTGCTTCACGCAAACGGCGTTGAACTTGTAGGTGAACCTTATTGATCGTTTCACCGGTGGCAGGAATTCATGATGCACTATGCCATTAATATCGAAGAAAACAGTGAGCATGACCTTCACGTTCGACCGCACTTGTCGAGCCAGAATGCCTCCACTGGGATGATTGAGCCTTAGTTTCGACGTCATATCCGTAAACCCATATTTCATCGCCTGTTATAATACGTTTCAGTAATTCTGCATCGTCGTTGACTTCATTTAGTGACTCCTGAGCAACTTCCATTCGCTGCTGTTTTTGTTCAAAATTCAACAATTTTGGAACGAATTTTGCTGCCACTCGTTTCATACACAAAACATTGGAAACAATGTCATGACATGATCCAATCATTATGCCAACATCATCAACGACCTCTCTAATTGTGATTCGGTGATTGTTCATAACCATTTCTTTCACTTTTTCCACGTTTTCATGGTTGTTGATGTATTTGGGCGTACAGGGCGTTCGTCATCTTCAACGTCTTCACGGCCTTCTTGGAAATGCTAACACCACTCGTAAACTCTTGCTTTACTCATAGCAGACTCACCATAGGCCTTTGTTAACATTTCATACACTTTGTTACACTTTATTCTATTTTGTACGCAAAAATTAGATACAAATCTTTGATCCATTTCTTTTAACAAACGAAAATCGCCGAGCTCATAAAAACACGTCTAACCTTAGTGGCTGTCACAGACAAAGTCAACAATGAAAAGAGCTGAAAGTTTTATCATACTTCAAGGGCATGTATACCAACATAATAAAAAAAAATGTTTGACAATCGGACTCTCCATGAACACACCTCTGTTCTGAATACAATGTTACTTTCTGATCACACCTCGTATATATAATTTAAAAATTTACTCCTGAATAAATAATTCAGAATCCCGGATCTGAGTCTTACCATGATGACAGCTTCATAGCTCATTTTCCAATTGAAACCCATTGACAAAATACAGCGATTATTGTTGAACTTGCAAATAAAGACACAACCAAACTTTCAAGGCCAAATAATGATAATAAATAAACAGCAGTATTAATTAACCGAAGAATAAACCGTGATTAGATTAGAAATAATACAAAATTGTATAAACACGTGTGTGGATGTTTTAGGCAAGCTGCGCACTCATTATTGTAACTTACTGTTTTTTTCATTGCGAAGAATGTGTGATTTAATCGACCTTGAGATATTTGCTTTCATCTCGCAATGCATTGACAGGTTTTCATTAATTTGGCATGCAATTATGGTTTGCCAGTATCGCGGGACAACTTTTCAGTGATTAAATTTTTTTATTTTTTATCTCTTTTTTGAAGTGATGCTTTTAACGTTAACTTTGGCGAGAGGAGTGAAAACGAAACAGTCTGCCGAACGAAAGAATGAAACGGAAATATTGAACGAACGAGCAAACGAATTTCTTCTCTATTTCTGTCCATTGCTTTTTCTTCCTACTATTCGATAACAGTACACGCGTATTATATAAAAAAGTTGTTTCTTTGGTTTAGTTATTTTTTCTTTAATTGAAAAACACATGCACGTTATAGCCTTTTATAATTCATTCGAAATCTATATAAATGTTTGTAATAATTGTTAGAAATATCGCTAGTTATAATAAAATAACCTGAAACTTGTTATAGCCTATCAGCTGTACAATGAAATCAGCTGATCGTTACAAACTAATATAAAACAACTGATTTCTTTACTATAACTGCAGTAAATAATATCTAAGCTAGATTCACGTATTTATTTATTTAAACAAAACAAGATACCTTCAAAGTAATTATGTATTCAGCAAAGACATCATTAACAAAAGCTTAGCTTTTGTCAGTAACTCCCCGTGTTCCTCAAGTGTACTTTTTTTGTTCAAAATAAATCCTCATAAATTAACTAATCATTTTATCTTAAACACAACTTTAACGATTTTTATCAAATTTTGCTTTTTCAGACCATAAATACCAAAATAAAATATTTGAATTAAAAAAATTCAAAAATTCCTGTTTCAAAAATCCTTTCTCCAGATATTGCTCAAAGTGTGTTACATATTACTTTTAGGAAAAAATTAAATTGGCATTTGGTTAAAAAGTAAAAAGACACTGCTTCACTGACAGTTTCTTTATCTTACCATTTATAGAGAAAAAAATCTGATTCCACCTTCATAAACAACGTTAAAAATCTGCGTATAAAAAGTATTAGCATTTAAAAATACCAAATTACATTGCAAATACGAAAATGAACCCTGGCCGCTGTTAAAGTCAGTTTTATAATTTCAGCGTATTCTGAAAATCCAAACAGATCTTATGAACGAAAATGTTACGAATTTTTATAGATTTGAAATGATCGCCATTTTGAAACTGTTGAACAAATTTTACTGGGTAACGAATTTACCCAAAATCGATTTTCGTGTCAAATTTGAATCAAATCAAACGAAAATTAGGAACGAGTGTTAACGTTCTCTCGTTTATCTCACATTTATTTGGCGTGTTTAAAGTTTTTAACGACCCATCAAAAAGTAATCTCGGAGTTCAGGATCAGAGCTCACTTTAAAGTCTCGGGCGTTACCATGATGGCCATTATAAAACTCATTTACAAATAATTGAAACATTTACAAATTTTTAAATATTTGAAATGGCCGCAATTTTGAAATTGTTGAACGCACTTGCCAAAGCTATTACCAAAATTAATTTTGTTGCCTTTAAAATTTTTACAAAATTGAAATTTTTGAACCCGCCATTTTGAAATTGTAATTTTGCTGAGTAACGAACTTTTATCCAAGATATTAACAAAGCTGATTTTGTTCGAAGCAATTTTAACCAAAATTGCGTACCTGTGATTTTTAAATCACACGTAAACGTTCACGGCCAAATAGATAATAAGCTTTAAATGTTATTAATTATAAATAATTAAACCTGTTTAAGTCGGAAACAGGTTTTTGAACACACTTTTTGAACACGTGCACTTTATAAAAAGGCCTATATAAAATTTTTAACGACCCCACAAAAGGTGTTCTAGAGGTCGGTGTCGGCACTCACTTCAAGGTCCCGGTTGTTACCATGATGGCCGCTCTAAAACTCATATTCAATTGTAGATCCTCTAAGTTGTTCATATTATGTGCTTTTTGTCACAACTGCCTCACTGAATTTTGTTTGAGACGCCTCGGTGGCCTAGTTGATAGTACTGGGCTTTCACCCCGAGGACCCGGATTCGATTCCCGGCCAGGGCTTGGCATTTTCATACGCTATAAATCATCCCATCGTCTGCATTAGCCCAAGTGTGCACAATAGTCGAACGTTAAACAAAACAAAAAAATGGATTTTGTGGATAGAAGAGCCCGTAATCCACATTATGTTGTGTTTGGACGCATAACTGCTTCATTGAAATAAATTATCTGTTATACAAGTAACTGTATAGGTGATAGTGAGTGCATTATTATTGTACCATTTAGGCTATATTGTTGATATTCGAATAGAGGTTATATTTGCACGAAAAATGTTATAAAACACAACATAACTTTCACGGCCAAATAGATAATAAGTCTTAAATGTTATTAATTATCAAATAATTAAACCTATTTAATTGGGAAACACAAAATAATGTAAACACACGTGAGTCACATATTTCTTGTACGCCAGATATAATTGCACATTTCTAATTACTCTTACATTAACACTTTTTTAATATTATGGGAGATAAATAATCTTTCGAAATCACCTTTTTATACTTTCTAACTATTTGAAAGACAATTTTTCTCTCAGAACATATTAAATTTACGTATTTTGAAACTATAATTATGAAAATTAACAGTAGTCGTATAATTTTACAGTGTTTTACAGTGTTACCATAGCAACCAATATCAATGTAAATCAAGTTTTATTAAATTCGGACGAGAGCAAATAGTATTTAAAAAAATACTCTAAAGATAGGTATTTTTAAAGGGTTCAAAATAACAAGAAATCCTAGAGAATCTTTTTGTTTACGTACACTAATATTTTATTTTGAATTTTTAATTTAAAGTATTTCAGTATTACACATCCTACGTAACCAATCTTAATTTATTACGTGCAGTCTTACAAAATATCTTGTTATTTTTGCTTTAGTAGTATTGTACTAGGGTTATCCGTAAAATAAGGTTCCCAATAATTTTTCACAATGAAAAACATGTTTATTTGCATTGATTAATACTTTTTGGAAAGCTTACACTTTTTTCTATTTTTCCACATAATTTCCGTTGAGATCGATGCATTTTTGTATACCGTGAACCGTATTTTGTATGCCTGAGTTGAAAAACTCTTCCGCCACGCCGCGAAGGTAGCTTAAAACTTTTTCTTTCAGCTTCTCTCTGGTATTGAAATGCGTCCCACCTAAGAGTTTCTTCAAATTAGGAAAGAGATGGTAACCACTTGGGGCTAAGTCCGGGCTGTAGGGCAGATGTGTGACAGTGATTTGAATAATTGCTCATGCCTCTGATTTACAATAATGAATGCACGCAATTTTAGTCAATTAAACGATTGTTTTGAAATTTAGTACGAGATATTTTATATAAAGCCCAAATAACGGATGCGTAACATTGTTTATTTATTTCCGTTTCAATATGGCGGCCTCTGATTTAACGATGATGACTGTACGCAATATTCATCAAACGGATTAGCCGGTTGTTTTGAAATTTGGTACGGAGTTACCTTGTACAAATCCCGAAAGATGTACGTGTAAGATTTTTTCCATTTACGTCCGTTTCAAAATGGCGAGCTTTATTCAACGTCGCGAGTGCAGTTGTTGGTTATTTCTTGTAATACTGATTAAACGGCAAAACCTATCATAATTTTGGCCACTTCATGGAGAAAAAAGTATAATTTTTTAAATAATGTTGGTCCAGTAAGATTTTTTGTAAATATTACGGTTACCCCATGGCCGTTATGGAGAGGTGGTCAGGCAATTAACAATATATTGCGAGGTTTACTGTTCTTTGAACTACCAGTAATAATGTTACAACATAGCTGAAGACAAAGGATAACATTTTAATGAACAGCACATTATATTACTCTAAAATATTAGTACTTTAGGGCATATTGAAAGACTGAGTTGGGAAGTTAAATATCAAAAAGTAATCCTTAATTTGTCTTCTTAGATCCTTAAAAATATGTTGTAAATACAAGACAATCCAAACTTAATAATAAAAGAGCATGTTTTCACTAATGTTCATTTGTTTCTTTGAAAATTAAAATGTTGACCATTTTAATTGTGCAACTAATAAAGAGTGAAATTTTGAGTTTTGTTTATTGTTTGCAATATTCCTAAACACAATCTATAGAAATTCTAAGATAATTGAAGTGCTTTAAATGCTTTTAATGTGTTCATAAAGCTTTATCTAACTGTAAATAACTTATTGCCTTAAGAAAGGTTCACATTTATATCGCGGAAACAAATTTGAAAAAATGCACTTGAAAATTCTATATCGAACAATTATAGTCAAGTTGTTTATTAAAGAAAATTTTGCGTTATTTCTAAAAGAAACATAATTTGTTGAAATTTTTATGCCTTATGGTGTGTTTACATTGGATATATACGAGGTGTGTTCAGAAAGTAACGAGAATTTTAATTTTCTGAACAAAATATTTATTTATTCTTCTACATTAATGTTGTCGCCTTCAAAATAGTCCCCATTGGAGATTATGCATTTGTGCCAGCACTTCTCAAACTCGATCTTTGAGATAGGCTTTAGTTCTTTCAGCGATGCGCTTTTAATGTCATCTACGACTGTAAAACGACGGCCCTTTAAAGTTTCTCTTTATTTTTGGAAATAGGAAAAAGTCACACGAAGCCATGTGTGGCGAATATGGAGGTTGTGGCATCGTTACAGTACTGTTTTTGGCCAAACAAGCAATGAAGTGTGAGCTGGTGCATTATCGTGGTGCAAAAGCCATGAATTGTTTTTCCACAGATCCGGGCGTTTTTTTCGAATTGCTTCACGCAAACGGCGTTGAACTTGTAGGTAGTACTCCTTATTGACAGTTTCACCTGGTGGCAGGAATTCATGATGCACTATGCCATTAATAACGAAGAACACAGTGAGCATAACCTTCACGTTCGACTGCACTTGTCGAGCCTTTTTCTGTTTTGGCGAGCCAGAATGCCTCCACTGGGATGATTGAGCCTTAGTTTCGACGTCATATCCGTAAACCCATGTTTCGTCACCTGTTATTTGCATAATAAACAGTGTTTTTTCAGTAAATTTCTGCATCGTCGTTGACTTCATTTAGTGACTCCTGAGCAACTTCCATTTGCCGCTGTTTTTGTTCAAAATTCAACAGTTTTTGAACGAATTTTGCTGCCACGCGTTTCATACACAAAAGATTGGAAACGATGTAATGACATGATCCAATCGATATGCCAACATCATCAGCGACCTCTCTAATTGTGATTCGGCGATTGTTGGTAACCATTTCTTTCACTTTTTGCACGTTTTCATCGGTTGTTAATGTATTTGGGCGTACAGGGCGTTCGTCATCTTCAACGTCTTCACGGCCTTCTTGGAAACGTTTATACCACTCGTAAACTCTTGCTTTACTCATAGCATACTCACCGTAGGCCTTTGTTAACATTTCACACTTTTTGTTACACTTTATTCCATTTTTTAAGCAAAATTTGATACAAATTCTTTGATCCATTTATTTTAACAAACGAAAATCGCCGAGCTCATAAAAACACGTCTAACCTTAGTGGCTGTCACAGACAAAGTCAACAATGAAAACAGCTGAAAGTTTTATACATACTTTAAGGGAATGCATACCAACATAATAAAAAAAATGTTTGACAATCGGACTCTCCAAGCCGAATTTAAAAATTCTCGTTACTTTCTTAACACACCTCGTATATGAGTTATATAAAATAAACTCATATATATATATATATATATATATATATATATATATATATATATATACATATGAGGATTTGTATGAGTTACAAATCACATCAAATTGACACATCGTGATACTTCATCTCATAAAAAGGCTCATAGAAATTGTATGAGCAAAAAATGATAGGCCTACTTTGACTCGTATGAGTTTATTTTGATGTGCTTTTGGGTTATGGCAGTTTTTTTTTATTATTTATTAGATTTAGTTAGCTGTTTACTCAGCTGACAGGTTTTGGTAGATTCAGTTGCATTCCATAGGCTAGTTTGTTTTAAAGTTTTGTTTTGCAGTTTGATTTACTATTTTGTTGTACAGTTTACAAATCCTGAGCCACATTTCATTTACCAACATGGTATAGGCCTACGCACCATGAGTTTTTCTTAAACATTCTCGTAGCCATCTTTTTTTTAGATTTTATTTACATTATTGCACATATTGATAAATATAAAAACGTTACTAGACGTGGTTTTGTTGTATAAACTTTGAATATTTACACTTAAAAACTACCAGTGATCAATAGCTTAGATATTACCGTTTTAAAAATGAAATAATTTGTACAAATGTGTAAGGTGTATTTTTAAGAACTATTTGACAAGTATGAGGGCTTACAAATTCTAAATGATCATACTTATATCTCATACAAGGCCTCATACATGTGTCCCAGTGTAAAAGCACCATTAGGTTGATTCGGAAAAATGTTCAATAGTTTATTTAGTTCCGTGTGGCAATATCGAATATGATGCCATGGAACCAGATGGATGGAATAAATATAAACGTCATACAACTGTTTTTTTAATTACAAAAATTATTTTTTTAAAATTGCAAAAACATATTGCAGCCGTAGAACTGTGACAAAAGTGAAAACTTAATGTTATAATATTCCTTTCAATTTTGAATACTCTGACTATTTTAATATTGGACTGAGAGTAAAGTTTAATGGTGTACATTAGGAATTTAAATAAATTATGAACTTATTTATGTGTGTAATATTAAAGAACACTTTTTTACGAAATATTTGCAAATGTATTTGACTGTTAACACTATATAAATTTGTGCTAGCTGGGCTGGGTATGTACTATACAGGCGTTAATCGTACAATATTGTACAAAGTATGTGCAAGATATGCTTAACTGTAAACCCTCTGATAATTTTGTTCTTGGTAGTTTGAAACACACACACACACACACACACACACACACACACACACACACACACACACACACACACACACACACACACAATGTTCCGTTTCAGGCTGGAAACAGATTCGGCTTGTCCCTTCTGTCTTCCAGTAGTGGAGGAAGATGCGTAGAATCTTTTTCCGGTGTCGAAAATTCGACAAGGAAAGGATGTGGCTGCAAACATATCTGCGATTCAGCATTGCACAGGAAAGTCTGGTTGCGACTATGATGGCTTCAGAGGCCAACTGGAGGGCCATTGCGGGATTCGCTGCAGTGGTCATGAAGAAGTTGAGGGTTGAGGATCAAGAAAGGAGAACCAACGCTGTAGAAGAGTAGGCGTTCAGCCAGTCCACCTTCCCATGAAGTAATGCCTGGCGGCGGTTCCGTGGGGAGGTTTACAGAAGAGGATTGCTTTTGGTAGTTTTTTTAGTGGGTAACAATATATCTTTACTTGAGTTTGAACTCAATTTGAGTCCCACACTCTGGGGTAGTGCGTACCCTACCCCAGGTAGTCTATAAAAGATTTTTTCCACCTTTTTGGCATCGCAAAGAAAAACACACATACACACAAGCACACACACACACACACACACACACACACACACACACACACACACACACACACACACACACACATACACACACACACACACACACACACACACACACACACACACACACACACACACACACATATATATATATATATATACAAATAAATATTTAATGTAAAAAAGAGAGTTCGTAACCGTGACGGCCAAAATCTTACATGTCGGTTCCATTTATTCCTATCAAAAAACCTGTTCTGGCGGTTCAAGCTCGCCTAAAAAGTTTTCCCTTGAAAAGTAATAACTATTCGTAAAATATGTACAAAAGCAATACATAAAAAGTCCTTCCTTTATTCAGGCAGTTGCGAAATTTGCGTTTAAGCATTTACACAAATAAAACGTCTTAAGAGCTTCCTTATGAGAGAATTTTACAAAGGGTGTACAAACCGCATTTAACCGAAAATTTAGAATTTAGCTTTCAAAAGTGCTACGTGTATTTGGCTTACAAATTGTTTAATTGTTTACTTTTGGAAATTGGTTATTTTCCAATTGTAAATAAATTTTATAAAAATAACTTTTGTACTAGGCAATTCTTAAGGCTGAATCTGAAACTCTTGGATAACAAAAATAATTTGAAATTACGGCAAAAGAAAATTTTTTAAATGTAAAATGAAACATTTTGTGTCAATTAGTTACTTTGCCTGTCACATGTTTCCATGGTAACCCTCAAAACAGGAATGCTTCTCCTGGAGCACCAAAATAAATACAATGAGTGCGAAAAACATGTTTTTAAAAAACTTTCGGAAAACACTTCACCTTTCTTTTAATTTCACTTAGGCCTAACTTTAACACAGTGTACTTGTTATACTGTTAATAAATAGGTTTTATGGTGTTTACAACATGTTCTTGCAAAGTATTATCAGAAGCTTCATTAATGGTTTTTTTAAATAAGTGGTTTAGTGAAATTTAATAAAGGAAAACATGGCAATCAGGGGAAACTCCGACAGACAATATTTATTTATATATAATTAACATGTATCATGTTTTAGGGCTGGTTGTGATGGAATTTGCACGTCGCGTGATGCTTGTGCACAAATTTATATTGGTAGTTGTAGTAAAAGATCAGTTGTTTTACATTAATTCGTAACGATCTGCTGATTTCATTGAACAGCTGATAGGCTATAATAAACTTCATGTTAAAACTAGACAAATTTTAATTTGTCGTGATTTCGAACAAATTATCGTAATTAAAAGAAAAAGGAAGAGAAAACATGATACACGATTTTCGTTTCCGGTTCAATAATAGAAATTTTTTAAACAAATAATAGTAAATGTAAAAAAAAATTAAAAGTTATCAGTAATTGATTCTTAAGTCACGCCCTTTAATTACATTTAGCAGAAATCATATCACTAAGACATGAATGCCCTTAGAAAAAATCAGTCCACTGGTAACCTTAGTTCACTTTAAGCATACATACACCCGCTTACGGCAAGTGAGACGTTTTTATACAAATTATTCGTACTATTGCGAGTTTTTATTTTTTCCCCCATAAAAAAGTGCTTAGATCCACTTAAAAATGAGCTTGACGAGAGGAAAAAAGTCTGCCGAATGTAACAGAAATATGGTACAAACGAAATTAGTCTTCCTCTTTCTGTCTCTTTCTTCTTCCTCCTTTTCGATAAGAGTACACGCCGTATTATATAAAAACGTTGTGTGCTTTGGTTTTGATATTTTTCTTTAGTTGAAAAACACGTGCACGGTGTAACCTTTTATAATACGTTCGAAATTAGTATAAACATTTATAATAATTGTTGTTAATATTGCTAGTTTTTAACAAACATAACCTGAAACTTCTTGTAACCTATCAGTTGTTTAATGAAATCAGCTGATCGTTACGAAGAAATATAAAACAACTGATCTTTTACTATAACTGCAGTAAATAATATCTAACCTATGTTCACATATTTATTCATTCATATTTTATTTAAAATTCTCGGTGATGATAACCTAAAGGTTTTTCACCGGAAAAAAATATTCATTTAAACAAAACAAGATATTTGTAAACATATCTTCAAACTAATTAGATATTCAGCAAAGATGTCATTAACAAAACCTTTCGCTTCTGTCGGTAACTCCCCGAGTTCAACACGTGTACTTTTTTTCCAAATCTGCCCTTATGGAATTGTGTAGTAAGGACTAAAATTAAATTTAATACGTGTACAATTTAATAACGGTTTTGACAAATCTGTGAGCTGATAATTGTATTTTCTTGTTAATAAACAACTGATTTTCAAACAGCTGTTTGCTTGAAGGTTATGTTTATGTTTTGTCATGGTTGTGTGAACGAGCGAGTTTGTTGAGTGTAACGAGCGAGGTTTGTCTGGTAAGCATATAGGTGTTATTTCTTATGTCGAAAAACATTAAATTAACAAAAAATTTCAGGAATTATGTATTCTGTTTCTAAATAAGCCGTTGGCTTTTAGCCTATGTTAAATATTGTGTGCTTATTTAAACATATATCTAGAGTGAAAACGTTTCTCACTAATAACTTTTGCTTTAGTTTCGAAATAAAATTAATTGAACATAGCAATATGTGTGTGAAGGCCTATAACTATTAAATGTCTCTTAACAAAAATTGAAGTACGTATGTGTAATAACATAAACTATTTTACATAACCTTTAATTTATTTGAAAAATATTTTGCAATTCGAAATGTTTATGCAATAATTTCCTCATTTATTTGATTTTCAATTTGCGTAATACACCATGATCGGATCAGGTGTATGCTGTTTGTAAAAATATTTACTTTTTCATTACCTATATTAAATATAAATATGGTGAAAAATAATTATAATTAGGATTTTTAAGGATCTTTTGTTAGCTTTCTAATCGGTTTTTGGGAAGGATAATTAATTGTGAGGAACTTTGTTTAATGTTTTACAATTCTATTTTTTTTTTTACTGAAAAAGTTTGGGAAATTTGTAAGCCTAAAGTGTGTCCAGTAATGTAGGCCTACTTAGTATAGTGAGTATATATAACTTTATCTTATATCTGCAATTCACTGACAGGTTAATGCAATTTTGTGTAGGAGTGGATGATTCAACTTACAAGAAGGCCTCTTTGGGGATGAAAATTTTGAAATAATAGGTATCTTAAAACTAACACTTTTAATCTGATTCGACATTTAAAACAGATATAAAGTAAGTATACAAATTTACTCCATTCTGGACAAAAAATATCACTTATTTTTGTAGATATTAAGATTTTAAAAATTTTGCAAAATCTGCTCCATTTAATAAAACTTTACCTACAAATTTCGTGTCACTATCAACATAGAAGCAAATTAAAAGATAAAATATTCAGTCATTAAAAAACTTTTATAGTAGTTTTCTTTAAGTTGATAAAAGTTGAGCTTTTATTAGCTTTAAGTTTCTAATTATACATACTTTTTATTTGAAAAGTAACATTAGGAAAATGTCAGGAAAAACGTAATCTTCACCGTTAACGCTGATCCCCCGTCCTCTTTAGCCAAAGCAAGTCCAGTTATAGTCAAGCCTCAATCAAGTGTTGATCAATTTTAGGGTCGAGAAAGATCGTTCTGTTGTTGCAATTAACACAGGAAGAGAAGTGAGAACCAACATGAAATATCTAACTGATTAAACCCGTTCTCACCCTTAGTATCAGCGTTACAAAATCTACAAAAATACACATGACATTTCTTGCATATATCTTACAAATTTGAGTATCTTACAATTTCCATAAGCTATATGTTTTACACAGTTGAGATCGGGATAATGTGACGGTAACTGCTTACCCTCAGATGCCTGATATTCTCCTTCACCCTTTTCTCAAAGCTACTTCTATTTTAAGGAAGTTAAACAGGATCTTTTACATTTTAACGTTTATTATGTTTTAGGGCTGGTTGTGATGGGTTTTGCGCGTCGCGTGATGCGAGGAACATGTATATTGATATATAATAGTATATTTTGCGCATCGCAAGTCTCATATTAAATTACTTATAATTAAAAATTTCATGTGTTTTCACCCGAGATCGAACTGGGAACCTTGCGCGTGAGACGCACGTCATAACCACTACACTACGAAAATTACGAAGAAGCTTGACCATGTATATATATATATATATATATAAAATGATGAAATAATTCGTTAAATTAATTTTGGTATTTATATTAAAACAACAGTTGTTTTATATTAATTCGTAAAGATCAGCTGATTTATATTGAACAGCTGATAGGTTCCAGATTGTGTTGTTAAAAACTAGCTTTAATATGTTAGTTTGTCGTTTATATTAATTCGAAATGATTAGCTGATTTCATCGAACAGCTGCTATGCTATAATAAGTTTAAGGTTGTGCTGTTAAAAACTAGCTAGGTTTGTCGTTTATATTAATTCGAAATGATTAGCTGATTTCATGTAACAGCTGCTAGGCTATAATAAGTTTAAGGTTGTGTTGTTAAAAACTAGCTATGTTAGTTTGTCGTTTATATTAATTCGAAATGATTAGCTGATTTCATGTAACAGCTGCTAGGCTATAATAGGTTTAAGGTTGTGTTGTTAAAAACTAGCTATGTTAGTTTGTCGTTATATTAATTAGAAATGATTAGCTGATTTCATCGAACAGCTGCTAGGCTATAATAAGTTTAAGGTTATGTTGTTAAAAAGTTTGTCGTTTATATTAATTCGAAATGATTAGCTGATTCATGTAACAGCTGCTAGGCTATAATAGGTTGAAGGTTATGTTGTTAAAAAGGCTGTGTTTGTCGTTTATATTAATTCGAAATGATTAGCTGATTTTATGGAACAGCTGCTAGGCTATAATAGGTTGAAGGTTATGTTGTTAAAAAGTAGCTGTGTTTGTCGTTTATATTAATTCGAAATGATTAGCTGATTTCATGGAACAGCTGCTAAGCTATAATAGGTTTAAGGTTGTGTTGTTAAAAACTAGCTATGTTAGTTTATCTTATTTTCGGACAAATTATAGTATAATTAAAATAAACAAGGAAAAAAAATAATACATGATTTTTATTTTTGGTTCAATAATAGAAATGTTTTATTAAAAAAAATTAAGGTCATTTTATTGAATGTTTCCATAATGGATTTATTAAAAATATTTGTGCAGAAATTTTGGAAAAGAATTTTTAGCAAAAACATGGCACGGTATAATCACGCGTTAGCACTTTTCCTGTCGCAGTTTCAGCCCGATTTGATTAATAATGTTCAGAAAATTGATTTTTGGAATAACTGTGATAATTTCGTTAGCCAGTTAAATCTGTTATACAGTTTCAAAATGGCGATAATTTCAAGTCTTTAAAGACATCCTAATTCTTTTATCTTACAATTTTACGAAAATCTGATTTCACCTTAGATTGCTAACTCAACAAGTTAAAGCGTAAAATTCAAAGCGTTAAAATCTGTACAATATGAAAATTCCATTGAAAATTCTAAAATGAATTTGACGGCGGTCAGGGTTTACTTCGTAATTTTCATGTAGTTTGAACGTTTGAAATGTTAATGTATGCTGATTTTAATACTTGTTATAAAAACAGATGCTTTGTTGGTAAAAACGGATTAAAAAAATTGATAAAAAGTATTGAATTTATTTTTCAATAAAACAGCTACAAGAAGTGATTATAATACAGTTTCTTGCAAAATAATGATTCATTAACAATGTTCTTCGTTGCATAGTTATAAAAACAATTTATTTGTACAGCAAGCAGATTTAGTAAGCCTAATGTTTTTTTTTTTTAATGTTCAAAATATCTTTCATGTCCAATCAAAGAGGAGTTAAGAAATATCATTTATTTGTTTTTAATAATTTACTATAAATCGAGCATTGTGGTAACGAAATTACAATATAAACGCAACACGCGTGTGTTTCGCTGACGTGATGGAAGCGAATTTCAAAAAGTAATTCTTTTTATCTTACCTGTTTTTTGAAACTTATTTCACTGTCATTAAAATCTGCATTTTAAACTATAAAAGTAAACCCTGACCGCCGTCAAATTAAATTTCTTTATTTCATGCTGCTAGTTTGTGCAGTTTTTAACTAATTCAAATGGTAAATTTAGATTTTCAAACGTATTCAAGACAACGATGTTATGAATTGGTTAACATTTAAATAGTCGTTATTCTGAAATTGTGAAATGAATTTTACTGGTTAACGAAGTTGTCCAAGCTATTACAAAAGTCGATTTTTCTGCCAAATTTGAATTTTATTAAAATTTCGAACTTGTTCGATCTATAATAGGAAAACGTTTCGATGAATCGTTCTTAAGTATTTTGGGTATTTCTAATGTTCAGTGTATTTTTAAGTTGAAGACTACTAAATTTGATAGCCTACGAACATTTTACGTATGGACATTGAATATAAACGTACTAGAATGGCATCTAGCGGCAGAGTGTTCAATTACAGTTAATTAGGTAAAATAATACTGTCTATTTTTCTCAAACGTCTTCGCCCTTGTCCTTACAGCTTGCAACGTTCGTAGCGACAAATATTCCAATTACTTGGTCTTCAGACTCTGATATCGTTGTACTTTTAGTCTGTTTATGTTCCGTGGTATGGAGCATGTGCTTACGAGAGACTAAATAGATTTTTCTTTTTACTTACTGTAAAATAAAATAAGGAAAAAAAAACATTTCATAAAATCAAATTATTAAACATTCAAATAAAACAATTTAAGTTTATAGTTATATAAATAATTAAAAAATATAAAACTATATTACATAGTATTGAGTGCCACGATGGTTACAATATTAGGCCTTATGAGATTGTACTCTTAATCTCCGGGGCCTTTAAATAATACCGGATTTTTTAATCAGAAAACCCTGCCATTCATTAGTTGTTACGAGCAATCTAAAAATATTTTAATAAATATAATTGCATGGTTACCTAATTGTTTTTCCTGAACAATTACACGTATATTTTTTGATAAGAATTGTTTAGAATTATTTGAAGTAACAACATGTTTAAGAACACAATTTTTCGGGGTCTTTTTGCTGTTGATGAACTTCAAGATTTTACCAGGCTAAGAGTTTTAGAAATAATCAAATTTCTTTTGCACCGATTGAACACAATACTGTTGTGAGTATAGGCCTACTAGAAATTGGGATTTTTATATCTAATATTTGCATCATGTTTTAGGGCTGGTTGTGATGTTGGATTTTACGTATCGCGTGATGTCAGTGCACAAATTTATATTGGTAGTTATAGTAAAAGATCAGTTGAGAGTACTGGACAGATAAAAATAGGGACAAGAATCAGACTTAACTGCCTGGCCTTTGCAGACGATCTAGCACTCCTCTCAAATAGTTGGGAAGAAACGGAACAGCAAATCAAATCGCTGAAAAACATAACAGGAAAGGTCGGCTTACAGATATCCTTCGAAAAGACGGAAATAATGCCGACTTAAAAGTCGGAACAAAAGTCTATAAAAATAGAAGGCGAACTAATAAAGATAATGGATAATTTTAAGTGTTTGGGAGAAAATATCACTAGAAACCTAGCCGAATAACTGGCTTTATGTTCTAAAAAATAGAACAAAAAATTAAAGAAGGTCCTAAAGTTAACTTGGGGAACGTATAAGAAAAAGTCGCTTTCTATAAGGTCGAAAATCAGACATTATAATACGGTCACAGGACCGGAAATGACTTATGCCGCGGAAACTTTATTTAACCTAAGAAGCCAAAACAGAACAGAGGAGCTTCAGAAAGTGGAAAGGAAAATATTGAGAACCATTATCAACAAAAAACACATGGTAGAAGGAACATACAGACTGCTGCCAAGTTCAGCCATCTATCAGGATAATGAGCATCTGTTAGATAATATTAGAAAGAGGAGACTGGCTTTTTATGGACACCTAATAAGGCTACCAGAGGAAAGACTGACGAAGAAACTCCTAAATTACCAACTCAAGATGAAAGTAAAGAATGAGTGGCTTAAGGAAGTGGAACAGGACCTAAAAGAATTAGGGATAACGGAGGAACGTCTGAAAGAAGGAAGGGAAAAACCAATCGTTAAGGATAAAAACACGATTAAAATTTAAAGAAGTAACAAAAAGAGTTGTCTTTTACTCGGAGGAAGTTAGACTACAGAGATCTATAAGACTGAAAAAGTATTGGGAGAATCTCAAAAACCTAAAAGAACCAAAGCTGAAAGCCCAAAAGAACCAAAATTGACTAAATGTGCTCCATTGAGGGCTAAAAAAAAGATCAGTTGTTTTATATTAATTCGTAATGATCAGCTGATTTCATTGAACAGCTGATAGGAGAGGATATTATAACTTTAAAGTTATGTTTTTAAAAACTAGACAAATTTTAATTTGTCGTGATTTCGAAAAAATTATCGTAATTAAAATAAAAAGGAAGAGAAAACATGATAAGTTACATGATTTTTATTTTTGGTTCAATAACAGAAATTAGTTTTTTACCCGGTTATTAAGTTTTTTGTAATGAATTCTTTCTTAACTTCATTGTTTCTTGACATGTTTTTTGCACGAAAATAACCGTTGAAATTTTGTTGGTCAGCATGTGCGTGCTATTTTATTAAATATAAAAATTAAATTAAAATATTAATGAAATTAATTATTAACATTAAAAAATTAATATCTCCGTAAAATCAAAATCAAAATTTGAAATTTTCAGTATACTTAGGACATTACAGATATCTGTTATAATGGTGATAATTGTTATTGCTGCAAAAAAATATTACCCCAAAACTCTGGACGTAGTAAAATAATGAAGTTCAACAACAGCAAAAAGACTATGAAAAACTGTATTTTTCATGTGTATTACTCAGGATAAAACAATTAAGGTAACAGTACAATTACCTTTACTACATTATTTTTTGTTTGCTTGTAACAAAGAATCAAAGTCAGGTGTCTATAATAAAACATCCGATAGTAGATAATCGCTTTTGGCATAATTAATACATAAGTAGCCTAAAAGTATTTACACATACATCATAAAATAAGTTTAGTATCGCTACACGAAAATAGTCTTTACATTGTCTTTAATTTTCAGATCACTTCTTAAATGTATTTACAACCTTTTCGGTTAAGTACAATTCTTATTTTATTCATTAAATAATTTATGAGCTTAGTTACATAGTTATTATATTCCATGAAACAGTTTCTCGGATAGCTAAACTATTCTATAACGGATCTTGAAAAACCATATGCGAAAATAATTCAATAGAACTTATAATATTTTATTTATTTTTAGAGTAATACTTATCGTTATATATTAGAATGATTGTTATTGTTTCTTTTTCTTTTCCAATTCACTATTTCACTTCTGACATAGGCCTATATTACTCCGCTAAAGCACTTTGATTTAAAAAAAAACCCTTTAGCTAAAAATAATACGTCCGGGCTCTTTGAACAATTTCTCAAGAATGAATTATTTCAAATTTACTGATTGCTTTTCGATTTAGATAGGTGTGATTTTTTCACGTTTAGTTGCTTATTTGACTATGGTTTTTCCGCATTGTTAAGGCCTATATTATTTACGCTTTATTACTATATTTAAATTGTTTAACTATTAATACTTCATACTTTATAAGTATTGAATAACCATTACTTCATAATATGTTACACTGCGTAAATAAATTATAAGATTTTATTTAGTCTTTGTTTTGACTTCGCCATACTTCATACGTGATTGCATTATAACTTAGAAACATCGCAGATTGTACGTGGATAACCTACAAATAGATACATTTGATTTTTTGATTAATAATGACGGTTTAAAAAATAAATAAATATAGAAATGTGGATTCCTTTTTTGTCGTAGTTCCTCGTAGGCAGTCATAGGCTGAGATCAGTTTTGGTAAGCTTATTAGGTACGTAATTTTCTACTAATTATTTACAGTTTGGTTTAAGATATTTTGATGAAATTACTATTTTGTCCATTGGACTCGCTTCACTAGACGAAGTATAAAAGGAAGAAGAATTTGATCTAGAGATTTTGTAGACAAAATGTTTCGTTTAAAGCAATAGAACTTCATAAAATAAGTTTTTAGGTTATAAAACTCACTTTAGCGATTTCTATCACATTTTGCTTAGATATAGGCATAGGCCTACCAAGCACACAAAACAACAATGTAAGTTAATTTCCTTCCCCAAAAAAAATCCTAGAAAAATAAACATTTTAGTTTAAAAATGAATAGCCTATCAGTTAGCCAGATATTGTCAAATTTCAGTAATATGGGAAAATTCACAACTAAAGTCGAAATATGAAACGTTTTTGAAAAACACGACTTTCAGAGTTAATTGTATTTTTCAAATATACGATAGATTTCTTTTATTTTAAATTTTCTACACTGATTTGCGTTATGTTTCTTCATAATTGACAAAAGTTGGAGCTAAATGTAATTTAGTGATTTTGTTAAATCAGCTGGTCTTCCATTTTGCAAATAGTTACTGATTTTCGGGGATATATCGATACATACGCTATCAACGGTTTTTAATACCTTCTTTATCACATTTTCCCCGCAGAGGGATGCAGACTAGCTGCACCTATTAAGAGGTTTAGACGTCCCTCGCGGTACCCGAGTTTAACACACAGTCACACTTACAATACTACACTTATGACTTTAACACTTTACACCCACATTTACATTTAAGGAGGCGATAATAGCCTCAATGAGCTTTTCGCCTTAAAATACCAAAAAAAAATCTTTATCACATTTTAGCAAAAATTTGATGTCAGACAGTTTAGAAAATCCGAATTTAAAGATATTAAAGAATCTAAAGGCTTGAATAAGAAGTAAAGCTTTTGAAATATTCGAAAAAAAATAAAAAGATTGTCCCGAGATATGGGAAATCTAATATAAATTGGAACTTTCATTGAAATTAGTCCATTCGTTTAGTGTCCAGTGCATTTACAGAATTCACATTCAAGTCCGTACCACTTGTTTATACATAGGGGATTTGAAAATGGATATACAAATTTTACTATTGATTTTTACGGTTACAATTTTGTATGTATTAATCAGGTAGTGGAACTTGTTTATAATAATCATCTAGAAGTTAAATAAGTATTGTACTGAATTGGCAAAACAAAATAAAATTTCCGCCATTTTGAAATAATAGTCCTTTTTCAAACTTCTAATAAGCTTATACTGCAATTCTGGAAAGCAATACGTTTTACCATATCTATTTTTTTTTAACGTAGGCCTGTAACAATGTTTTTAATAATCAGTATTGTACATAGCCTACTTACTACATTGCAAAAATCATGTAGGCCTATATATATATATAGGCTATATATACATTAATAAATTCTGTTCTCTTTTTTAATTAGACCTTCTTTAAAACGAATTAAAAACTGAAAAACACTACACTACTGTATAACAAAAATAACCTAATAAGAAAATATGACGAAGAGAGAAGAAATAGACAAACGGTGAGTGCAAACACTATTAAAGTTGTAAATATCAATGCAAAGTGCAGATTTTATTACGCGCAGTGACGTCACGGACCAGGGGCTGTGCACAATGATCACGTGACTCGAGAGGAGGGTTTTGTGATTTTTAAAGTCTGTTGGAGTGACAGTTTGATGTTTACGACAAGTCTCGCCGGCTACGGCAGCGGGGGAGATCGTAAACTCAGTCTACAACCATAGTCCTTAGTTCTCGCGCACGCCACACGAGCGCTGCACTTTGGATGCGCTTTTTAACCACATCCATCAAGACTGCAGTTGGTAATCTCTTGGCCGTCTTGACTTGTGCACCGCATAACAGTGACGCATGTGTTATCAATGTTTTTGTGTGTGTAAATAAATATTGTGTTAAATTTTGAAAACGTTTTTGTACATTAGTTCTAAGTTTGTAACTGTTTGTAATAGTTTGTTGAACTTTTTTTTTATAAAAAAAAGTTTGTGCAAATGTGCGTAAAAAATTATAAAAACAGCGAGTCTGATTAATAAAATGTATATTGTGCAGTTTAGTTTTTAGTTTTAAAATTCCATGCTTTTAAAGTCATGGTCGGACACGTCTCGGCGGTTTGTACTTCGGACAGATCTAACTCCCGAACCCCGCCGAACTGTGCTCGCTGCCGCAACCACGGCCTTATTAATATTCTGAAAGGCCACAAACGCTACTGTCCTTTCATGGATTGTACTTGTGAGAAGTGCTTATTGACGGCCGAACGTCAGAAAGTCATGGCGAAACAAACGGCAATTAGAAGGTATACAAATTTGATAATATATTTTGATAATATTGATAATTTCTAAAAGTATCAAGAAAATTATAATTTTCTGTTACACGTACGCCTAATAATGAGTGTAATATTTTTTTTCCATTTTGTTAAGACAAATTGACGACAAAATTCTGTCTTATTTTAAAGGGCAGAAGAACAAGACAAAGCGAGGATTCAGAGGGGACTCAGTTTACCTCCAAAAATCGCAATTCAGAAACGGCCTAGGACGCCGGCGTTATCCCATTCTTCGGTTGCGCCTTCCGACGCTGAAAATTCATCGTCTTCTTCGGCCGATTCCCCGCCGCGGAAGAAAGTCAAGCCTGTGTTCCCTCAGCGCACAAACTCGACCACTACGTGTAAGTTATATAATATCATTAATGCTTTACATAATTAGAAATTTAATTAGTAATAACAACCACGCGTAGAGGATTAATAAAGTATAATTTTACAGTGTAGACATTATAAAAAAACGGTAGAAAATGGATCTGTTTGCGTAAATTTCGACTTAGATAAAACGACCTTTTGTTAAACTCGTTATAAGTAGCACCGTCTTTAATAAGTAGGTATTTAATCACTCTGATAACATTTTTTTCAATAATAATCCCAGTATTAGTTTATCGCCTGGAATTGGCGGCAACTTTGTCTCTCCGCGTCATGCGCTTTGAGAGGCCATTCAAATAAACTTCGCGACCAAAAGTTTTACCGCTTAAAGGTGAAAACTTCGGGTTTGAATTTGCAGCAGTCAATGAATTACGTTAGATTGTTTTCTATAAATAATTATTTCGTAGGAAAAACTAATTTTTATAGGGTAATAAATTGTTTAGTATTTACGCGTTAAATCCATAATTAAAATTAATCAAAATTTTAAGATATATATAATTGTAGGTTATGTAATAAAATATATCAAATTATATTTTATTTTTAAAAAATAGTGAATTACGAACAGTTGAAAGAAAAACAAATTTTTTATTCTGTTCTTAAAAAGTAAAAATAGACCATATTGTTTTTAGCACTGAGTAAAAGTTTTAAAATATTTTAATTAATTTTACACAAATAATATATTTAAAATATAGCCTAGAATTGTAATTTAAAACAAAGTTTTTTTTTAGTTTGATTACAATTAAAGGAAGTCCAGTAATTTTCATTTAACTTTTTTTTAATGAAACAAGTTAAAACGGAAGTTAATTTTTGAATATATATTCTCTTTTGTGTACGTATTTTTAAAGCAAATTAATTTCTTTAAGAAGAATTATTTTTTATTTAATTTAAAATTTACTTTGACTAATGCTTGCGTTGAAAGTCAAATGAAATTATTGATATTTACATTATTTCTTACAATAACGGTTTTAGAATTCTGCAAATTCAAATTGTAAAATTTCTAATTTTTGTTTCGGATGCACTTAAAATCGGTTCTAGGTATTTTCACTTTGTTTTTTCTCCAACTGAAGATTGTAATATTACTTATTTGTCGTAATCTAGGGTTCAACTAAAGCAATTTTAACCGAAGATAGAATGTAACCAAATTAAAAAAAACGTTTGACATGTGATCCAATCAACTTGATCCAACGTTTCCAACTTGGCGCATAACGTAGCCTATATTACACAATCTTTTTAACGTTTAATTATTTTCCAATATATTCAGTTTGGAAGCTGTTACAAAAAATACGGAAAGTCATTTTAAATTCTTCCATAAAATTTATTTTGATCGTAATACAAGAATATTTTAAACTAAATCAATACACCAAATTTATGAGAAAAGTTTAAGGCTTAAAACGGACCACACAAAAGGTTTGGGGTGGTCATACTTTATTTTCATTTTATTTAGGCTCCAAATCCCGATCCGTGAATTTATGAATACAAAATTTGAGAAAAAAATAGTTTTTTACGATAATTACACTCAAGATCGATTTTTTTACCATTATACCTTTTATCTGAGATTCTACAGTGTGAATTTTGTAATTAGGTTAGGTTAGGTAAACACCTAAATATAAGAAATTAACGAAACCTATGTGGTTAGTAAAAGAAGGAAGATAATTTAAACATTAATGGAACAAATAATAATATACGCTTTTTCTGTAAGTTGACAAATTTCACTCAGTTTCATATAGGCCTAATGATTAGTAACATTTGAATGCTTATTTTGTATAACACGTTAAGATAAAATTTTAATTTAGGCAATGCAAATTTATTCGTGCTGACTTTTTTTTATCTAAATAATGACTATGAATCTATCTCAATATTCCACTGACGATATTTATACACAAAATACAAACAAAATCTATGTTTTATTATTGTGTTTTTGTAAATAACAAGAAAAAAAGAAGAAAAAACAGTAGACATTTGATCAGATTCAACCAAATTTTCATACCTTCCTGAAATATATATTGTAGGAAAAGATTAACGCAACTACTTTTGTTGATGAAACTTTTGAATTAATACTACAATAATTTTTGTTATTAAGAAATCTTCCCTACTGACAACCCCGTTTGTGTTTAAACATAATCGCTGCACGCAACTGTGTTGCATACTAATTTCCAACTATATTTTTTTACCTTATACTTCCTTTAAAAATCGAATGCCACCATTATAATCAGCATTAAAAAATCTGCATATAGGAACTAGTCTTTCAAATTACTCCCAAAGAACGAAAAAGGACCTCGACCAACGTCGCGTTCGTTGAAATTCGGATCTCAAAAACCGATTTTAAATTTAAAATGACCCGACTCTTCTATAGTAATTTCATTATTGGTTATTTCTATACATTTTAAATAATGAACATGCTTGTTAGATTTAAATTATTTTTCATTTTCGGCAATTATTGGACAAGATAGTGCGACATCTTTAAAAGAAATTTCAATTATTAATTTATTAACTCATTAAAACACATCTAAGTTTTGTCCCAGAAAATATCAGGTACGGGAGCTATCGAATAAACTTAAAAATCGATCTGACTTTCAAAGTGATTCATTTTGCTCAAATTTTTGTCATGAAGATTCAGAACTCAAACTAGTTTTGCGGTTTTGAAATGAAGGAAATTTACATTTCAAGGGTACAGTAAAGTGAAAAATAAACACTGACAGCCGATAAATTAAATTTGACTCACTTTTTAGTGTTTTCAATATCACTGGATCGGTTTTTTTAGGAAATCATTTTATTGAAAAGGAGAGTTCGTTTAATATTTTTGCTTAAAGTTACAATAAAAAAAAAAGTCAGATATAGTTTGAGATCGAATTTATTCGAAACACTTAAACTAAGTAGTTTTTTCAATTTATTCGGACATTTTCCATCATTTGTGTATATACGAGCAATATAAATTATCCTCGTAAAGTAGACTAAAACACGACTTATCGAGACTTTGGCACTATCGTTCTCAAGTGCCTATCTTAAAAGCTAAACATGCAACTAGAACATAAGCCTAGATGCTTAGACCTATGTTGAAATACCTAAAAACTAGGGAAAAAACACTCAGGGCAAATCCCCGAGTCTGAAAACTGAGATTTGTGATTAGGAAACCAACAGCGACAAAGAAAACGAAACTAATGGCGAATATTTGAATGAAATGTAATGATAACATGAATATTCCATCATTTAGTAGCATTTTTTTTAAAGCGACACTGACTAACATTAGGCCTATTGTTAGCCAAATATTAATTTTTTTGTATTTCAGTAATTTTGTTGAAGCAGTATAAAATATTAAAAAGAACATACTAAGACGTTCACATATAAAGAACAAACATTTTTGCTGCCATGGAAAAATCCTAAACCACTTTCAGGTTTCTTCCTCTCCCCGTTTTATTTCTAAATCTTAATTTGCTTTTACTTCAAATTTGGTATATTTAAATCATTGTTGTACTTGTACGATCAAGTGGTAATCGTTGTCTTAGATGGTCATAATTTTCGAAAATTTCCAAACCGACATTCGCACATTACTGTAATGTCGGTGTAGTTATTAATTTAAGAGGAACACAGTCCAGTCTTCCGTACCACTTGTTGAAGAATGTAGTTACGAACATCAAAGAATGTTAGGCTACCTGTAACAGCTGTTCTAACGTTTGGGTCTGTTTTTGCAAATGCCTTCCTACATTGCTGCAATATTTGTTAGACTTGTGTTGTATTGAATCTGTAATTTTAATTAATGCATAAATATGTTGCAAATTAACAGTACAGTCTGTTCCGATAAGCTTAAACAGTGATTATGTATTTAAACTTTGCAGTTTAAAACAATAATTGCAGCTTAACCTTGACTTTATCTGCTTCCAACTAATAGTTTCCATTATCAGTTGATTATGTAACTAGGCGATATGCAAGCTTTGTGTTCGTATTATATTAAAAATGTTTTGCCGAAAAAAGTTGTGTACAATTTTGACTTTTGTAAATTTATTGTACGATGTGAATTATTGTAAGCAGTGGAGGCTAGGATTTAAAAAGCCCCGGTTTTACTGGTAGGCCTACTGCCTCGGTTTGAAGCGGTTTATTCCGAAGTAACACATGTCAAACGGTTGAAGAACAGTCAACAGTTAACCTTTTGTACTAGAGATAATATAGAAAATTTAATTAATTGTAATTGAAACTCAAGACGATCATAAAATTAATTTTGGGAAGGAAAAGGACGGTAAACAATGCAAAAGGCAAATTTCTGTTCACTATTGGGGTTTCCAAATTTTTAACTTTCATTTTCTTTCATTTCAAACTCTCTAAGGTTTACATTATGATTCTTTTCAGGTTATCGGTTATTCATGAAATCGGGCTTTTATCATCGCTTTTTCTGGAAGACGGCGATAAACACTTATCGTTGTTACTAAGTTTGGTCAAACTGCTAGAACTTTTACCCAAAATTTTTTTGGCAAACATTTGCCATAATTTGAGTAAAACAACACAAGATGTTTCAAAAGTGTGAACCAAGTTTTGTTCTCTCAAACGATTAGGCTAAACAAAAAATTAAAAACTGGGACGTAACAAAACACAGAAAACGAACGCTCAAGTTTGGTTATCTGGTCGGTCAAAATTAAAAATTAGAACTTACAAATGGTCAGTGAAACGACAAATCATAAAAAAAGTTATACAATAATTGGCAAATACTTAAAGCACTTGACAGTTTATACACACTCTTGAAAAGTCGTGTATTGTTCTTTACACAAAAGTTATGACATGTCCGATTAAAAATAACACGATTTTCCATTATTGAAAAAAATATTTTAAAAAATATAAAATGTAGCTAATTAAAAAATCCTGTTAAATAATTTGGACCACATCGGATTAGTGGACCTTAGTGTTTCCTTAACGAGACAAGTATTTTCGTGTAAATCCAGTTTGCTTCTTATAAAAGTCACGGAGCGCGAATAACTTTAAAAATCGATTTGTCAAAATTCCGACACAATTGTAATGGCCTACTTTGCCTGTAAGTAAAAAAAATACACATTGTATTCTACATTATGAACATGATCCGTTTATTTGTTTTGCAATGCGTGTTTTTTTAACGATTCAAGATGGCGGTAAAGTTTAGTGTATTTGAAATCACAAAGTATTGTTAACATTTTCAAATTTACGATAAAAAAAAACATTAACGTTAATGTTTTTAAACGTAAGTGTTTTATATACATAAGTGTTTTAAAAATAAATGGCGCAAACTAATATACAGACTATCTCATATAGGCCTGGGTTATAACTTAAAAAAAAATGAATTAAACAAAATACAATATTTTTTTCAAAAAATAATTTTAGGAATTCAATCTGTAGTCACGTAAAGATTTATCATTAGACAGATTTTTAAAGTATTTTATCGTCATTTTTGACTTTGTCAGTTATTTCACTCGTACAGTAGGCCTATTACAATAAAAAATTACAAAGGGGCATACATATTCAATTATTTATTTCTCACATAAATACATTTGAAGGTTATTATGATTATATACAGAATCTGTTAGTGCCTATACGAAATTCTTAAAAACACATTTTATAATTTTTTATTTCAAAATATTTTAAAAACTAACCTAAGAACTAAAGAAAAGTACTTGTTTTGTAACCATAGATAAACTACTGTGAATACACAGAAAAAAATAACCTTACAATTTCGTATTGAAATACTGTATGATGTGAAATAAAACAAAAAGGACTAGAATTTTGTTAAAAAACGGACTATACGCTATAAAATTAATACAGTTCTCACACAATTGTGGCATTTTAGCAATTGCTTACACAGCAGTTACCAGAATTGTTGGGTAAAGTATTAGTTTTTACGTAACGAAAATTTCAAAAACGACATCAGTTTTTGAAATGTCGCTTCCATCACGTACATATCCATCACGAAATACGCGTAAAGATATACTCGAAGTATTATTTTGTTGTAAAAAACTTACCTTTCTCTCTTCACAAAGCTTTTCTAGGCGCGCCATTATCGCATTGCTTACAACACGAGAAACTAAGTAACTAAACTAGCAAGGCAACTTATAAAAAAGTCTTTTTTTTAATAACTGGTCTGTTGCACAATCTAAAGTAAATCAGTAAGCGGCAGAGCTGGGACTGTAAATAGTTGTAACTTTTTCTGTTCTCTTGCCGGATTATTTTATTTTATCCAGTTTAACAACATTTCACATTTTACTCTCTCACTGTTTGACTTTGTGCGTGAACAGAGCTGAAGAATAAACAAATTGATCGATTTACACGAAACTAATTGCTTGCATGTGTACACCTAATAGTTCCTGTATTTGTTGATAATAACAGAAGTTATGTTTGTAATTTATAAACTCATAATACTGGATTTTCTCACAGTATCCTCTTCCCTTAAAATTTCTTGAATATATTTAAGAAGAAAATCCAAAACAGAAAAAGCATATATCAATTCTAACCTCCAAACATAAATAATTAAATATACAAATACTATAAAGTAAATATAAACTAGCTGTTATTCAATTGCAATAATGCTATTGAATAGAACTGATAATTACTACTCATTTCTCATGGAAACTTTCACCCTTTATAGGCCCTTCCTAAGGGTTTAATTAAGAAAAATAAATAGTTTTTTTCTAAATTCGAGACTGAGAATTGTAAAATACGTTTTAGTCATCCTTATACGACTCATTAGTCTCAAAATATTGTTTTCAAATTTGACCTTACGTAATTATAAATAGGCCTAAGCTCGTAGCCTATAGTTACTAACTGTTCATGCTTGAAAATAGAACTTAATTTCTCTAGATTTTTGTACTTTAAATCCATTATTATAGTTCAACAATTCTGATTACATATATTGAGCTCTTAAGTACAAAAATAAAATATATGAGTTGCTGTCTCCACGAAAATCCCTGTTAAAGAATATCGGAAAATGCGAGAAATCGACAATCGATTAAACATAAAAGATTTCTAAAGATCAAATATGTTATTATTAATCGTTGGTAAAGTTCTATAAACGAAGATGGTGTAAACAAATTAAAATTGAATAAAATTAATAAGTAAACAAAATAAATTTTAACCGCAGTTTATTTTTTTTATACATTTCGATTCGATTTGTATAATTGTACATTTAATAAACTGATTTCAGTAAAGAATTTTCGTATAATGAAAATTGTATAAAGTGAATTCGAGAAATTAGCTTAATTTTTGGGATATTGGAACACTCAATGAACGCTTAACTGCATTTTGAACTTCTAAGCAACATTTTTACGCAGTTTACTTGTTAATTAAACCATGTTTTATGAGTTCAAATTTTTTTTCTTCTAATACGAGGGTTGATCAAATATAAACGAGACTGATTTTTTAAAAAAATTTATTGCTTACTTACAAATTATTTATTCTTGATACAACTTATTTTTCTACATAGTCTCCCGCACGAGTAACACATTTTTCCCACCGGATTGGAAGTTTTTTAATTCCATCTTCGTAAAAAGTTCTCGGGCGTTCATTGAGCCATTGGAGCACGAAGGTCTCCACCGCAGAATCGTCTTCGAAACGCTGGCCTCCAAGCGCCTCTTTGAGTGGCCCAAACAGGTGATAGTCGCAGGGTGATAAGTCTGGACTGTATGGAGGATGTTCCATTGGTTCCCAGCCAATTTGATCGAGTTTAAGCCTCGTAGCGTTCGCCGAATGTGGTCGGGCATTATCGTGAAGAAGAATGACGTTTCTCGCCGGTTTAGATTTCCTTTTCCTACGAAAAGACTGTTTTGCGGCCTCTAAAACATCGCAATAATATTGTGCATTTATTGTGCGTCGTTGATGGAGGAAATCGACGTGAAAGGCGCCTTGATTGTCGAAAAATACAGTGGCCATTACCTTCCCGGCCAACGATCGTGATTTGGCCTTCAGAGGCGCCCTCTCTCCCCTCTTCCGCCACTCCATACTTGCCTGTTTCGACTCGGGAGTGTAATGGTGAACCCATGTTTCGTCACAGGTGACAATCCGGTTTAATAATGCCTCACCATCTCGTTCAAATTAGGTCAATAGTCGCTGGAAAATCTCCAAACGATTCCGTTTGTGAACGTCGGTCAAAATTCGTCGAACCCACCTTGCAGATACTTTGCTGAGTTCCAGGTTTGATGTAACGATTTTTTGAACGCTACCATAGCTCAACTGGAGTTCATCTTCAATAAATCGCAGCGATATACGTCTGTCTTCGTCCAGGAGCTTCCGAACAGCATCAATGTTTTCGTCCGTGACGGAAATGGTCGGGCGACGATCATGGCTGAGGTTTTCTACTGCTTCCCGTCCTTCGGCGAATTCCTTGTGCCAAGCAAAAACGCGAGCTCTTGACAGGGTCCTGTCCCCGTATTGAGCCGTCAATCTACGGAAGATTTCAGTCGGATTGACCCCCTCCTTGGCCAAAAACTTAATAATAATTCTCTGCTCCACGGAAACGTGCACTTCACTCTCACTCATTGTATAGTTTTATACTGAAGGGTCCGAACGGAAATGTTGCCCGTCTACGCCCGTCCCAAACCTCCTAGGCTACCTGAAACCCCACCCTTTAGAGTTCAATTTCCAAAGGAAAAGTTTTTAGAAAGTCAGTCTCGTTTATATTTGATCAACCCTCGTATTACGTTATTATCATGACAAAATTGCCTAGATAAACAGTACATTATCAACGAATATATAAGTTCTTAAATTTGTGTGAATAACAGAACACATAACCTATATTTTTTACAAATTTTATTTTTAAATAATGCATCCATTAAATTACATACTATTTTGTATTTGTATGTATCTGTCTGTTCACATCGATAAAGACTAAACTAATTGTTTGATTTCGATAAAATCAGTCATGAATTGTCAAATTTACACCATACATAACGACGAATTTTAATTTTTTCGTAAAGTTTTCAGTCCTGTTATTCTGTAAAAAATCCCTAATTATTTACAAAAAATAGATTCCCGCTGAATCAGTTTTATCGCTTTTTGTAACATTTTGCTCAACTCTTTAGTATCAAAACAAATTTTAAGGTGGGTCACCATATTTAAAAAAAAATTGTTTCACATGTGCTTTCGATTAAATCGAAAAATATTTGCAGATTTCGTGTGAATTTCCGACATATATGAAGATTTACTACTGAACGCTATGTACCGAATTTTAAATAAAAACCATTTACGGTTCATGAGTATTTTTTTCTTGAAGAGTAACTTTTGTAAATTCTTATCTGAATTAACTAGACATATATATGAAAGTTTAGACGAAAACTCTAGTTTTGTGAGAATAATTTATTAGGTCTGGATGACCACCAAATGTGTAACGAACCGAACCTACTGTTTTTAATGAGAGTGCAGCCACTGAAAGCGGAACGGAGCCCAGTGATGCCGTTTAACTCCGCTCAGCTCCGTTTCACCTTTAGTGGCTGCACTTACATTGCCGAACGGAAGAATGTAACGGAAATACGGAACGAACGATCAAACGATTTTCGTCTCTCTATTTCTGTTTCTTTCTTTTTTACTCCTTTTCGATAACAGTACACGCGTATTTTATGAAAACTTATTATGTTGCTTTGGTTTCGGTATTTTTCCTTAGTTGAAGAACACGTGCACATTTTAATAGTTTATAATACATTCGAAATTAATATAAACTTTTATAATAATTGGTAGTTTTTAACAACATAACCTGAAACTTATTATAGCTTATCAAGTATTCAACTGAATCAGCTGATCGTTACAAATTAATATAACTGATCTTTTACTATAACTACAGTAAATAATATCTAAGCTAAGTTCACGTATTTATTTACTTAAACAAAACAAGATATTTGTAAACATATCTTCGAACTAATTGTAAGCCTATATTCAGCAAAGTTGCATTAACAAAAGCTTCGCTTCTGTCGGTAACTCGCCGAGTTCCAGACGTGTACTTTTATTCGTATCCGTAGGCAAAGCCGAAGACCATTATACACTAGCGCTCCATGCCTACCATCTGTCTATCGGTAACGTACATCATATTCGTCTTTGGTGGGATTGACTACAAAAATTTGTTAAAAAGACTGTTTTAGTGGAAAAACGAAACGTTTTCGGACATATGTTTGTATAACATTTTTCATATTTTTTGGTATATAATCAGCTCGTGAGAGATAATCGTATAATTTTGAATCACCCTGTATAGTAACAAAGTATTCAAAAATTGGCTATTCTTCCAAAAATAACCGAAAGAACTACTCATTTCCGAGCGTGACGGAAAACGCTTACTCAACATCCAGAAGAAAACTGTGTCTAAAAAAGTTTTCACTTCAAAACGTTTTCAAACACATGCATGAGTCTTACCTTGACGGAAGACAACGTATTGCAAGGAAGTATATAATACGTGCTAGAATTGTTCTGCTAAACGTCTAATTAATGCCTCGATGTTGTAAATAAAGATAATACGAACGAATTTCACGTCATAAAATGATGCAAACGAAACAGCTGCGTGAAGAGGTACAGTAATGCTTTTATTACTGTTTAGTGCATTCGCTGGCCCATAAAACCGTACTAAGGCTTGAGAGCATTTAAAGAATTTACCTGGCCTGAAAATGCAACCGAGGAAAATGCGCTGGAACATGCAAACAGTGACCGGAGTATTTTCATACTTTTTTCACTTTACTCTACGAATTGTGTAGAAAGTATAGTGAGCATATGAAAAAATGTATTTTGAAGTTTTATGGACAGTATTTTAAAATTAAAGAAATTATGTTTATCTAGTTACTATTAGGGATAGGCTATATTACACGAAACTATATTATCTAGTACTATTAGGCATAAATATTTTCTGAAACTTCGACCATATATTTTGTTCAAATATTTATCAAAGAAAACATACTACATTCGTAAAATTTCATTGATCAGCTGGGTTATTAACTAAATATATTTTGAGGTTATGTTTACTCAAGTGCAGCAGCCGTAATGGATTGAATAATGATGACTTGTTATATGCTGCATTAAGTGCTTGTTTTTCCAAAGCGCTTCTAAAGAAAAAGGAAAAAAATGAGTTTGAATCCGAACAAAGGACAAAAACACTCGGTGTAAATGCCACTGTTATAAAGAATTGTATTTGGAAGATCGTGTTTCAACAGACGAATTTTAAGAATGAGTGTATTTTAAATCTCGGTTCTTGTAAGCATTAGTGTTGATATTCCATAAAGACTCTTCTTTTTCAAACTGTAGAAATAATTTTTCACTGATTCAAATGTCCGTGACAATTCCGCCGTTTTAAATTTTACACAACGAAAGGAACGGAAAGAATAATGTGACACAAACAGGAAATGACAAAATGTTGAATACCTACGTATTTTGAAAATCTTTGTCAAAGGTAACATGTCAAATATTCATCAAAATTTATGAAAGTTTGAGTACTCTATTTCGTGGAACTGTAACTTCCGGAGGGTGTGAGAAGTAGGCCCATTCCAAATTATTAGCCTGAAAAACATCTTTGATTATTCAATTCCGAATTTTGTTTTGCTAAAGAAGTATAAAATGTGTTGTAGTAAAAAAATAATAAAAACAGTGAAAAACAAAGTGTAATGATTAAGTTGTTTGCCCATCCTAAAACACTGCCTAAAACGTCAACAGGTTTCATCATACTTCTTGTCACTTGACGGTTAATGCTGAATGATGTCTAGAACACAAGCCAAGAGTCAACTTATTTAGTTCGGTTAAAGAACCGAAGAGAGGGTCCATTAATCATTGCAACACAAGCCAGAAACTGTTGCAGTATTCAGTGATGATCGCAATGGTGTAAGATTCATCTGGCAGAAGTCTCTTGACGAAATGGCTATCAAATTGAGTGTTTCAACAGGGTGAGGCTTTCCGGGAACAGTCTAAAGTGGAGATACTCTTTAAATCCTGTAATTAGTTTCCTTTCAGTGAGTTTGAACTAGGAGGCCAGTTTCCTTATTTAATTTTCCCCAAACGTTATGTGGTCATTTTGTCGCTAGTTTTTTTTTTCATCTGTGTACTTTAATGGTGTCGAAGTCTTTCGCAATACGCAAACTCTTGTTTCAATAGAGTTTTTAAGTTAAAACCTGCGAATGGTTCTTTACGTATAGGGTAATAGACCTAAGTATTAGGCCAGACCTATTCACTAACAACAGAGTAATACGCTGTTAAATAAATGTTTTTTAACTATCGTAATTTTTTTCCTAATGAGAGGTAAAGGAACGCCGTTTATTATGAACTGTATTTTTGATATTTTATGAACTGTACGGGTAGATATTTTGCGCCGTTCCGGTGTGTGTGTGTGTGTGTGTGTGTGTGTCTGTTTTACCACGCTCACGTTCGCAATTTTAGTGTAATTGTATTTAAAATTGGCACCAAAATCAACTTTGGTAATACAGTAACTTGAATAAGTTCATTAGCCACGAAAATTCGACACAAATATTCGAAAAATATCGATAGTAATGACTTATTTATTTACTAATGAACATTTAAAACCCTAATATTAAAGACAACAAAATTCTGTACAGTATGAAATCGATTATTTTACAAATCGTTTGATAACAACTGTCGATGTTGACAGTAATTTCGCAAACGGAAGTGAACCATTTAACCACATTGAAAGCGGATCTCTGAGAAATAGTTTGTGAGTAGCCTATTGGCGGAGTACTTTGACACAAATAGATTTTAGATTCATGGCCAGAATCCAAAGTACTAAGCTACACCGACAGATGCAAAATAATTATGAAAGCTTCTGCAGGCTGTGAACACAGAAACTGTACGAAGGCCGTGCTTTAGTTCGAGTAGGCACTGAACGTTTTCCTCTCTTTGACCCCAGGATGTGCTGATATCACGTAACATTGATCAGATACATATTTGTAGGCATTATACAATTGTACGTTACTACAATTAAGTTTCATAATAAAAACCATAGGTTTCGTTTATGTTATTATTGTTGTTCACTAGGACATTTGCCATTATTTGTGTACATGGAAACAATAACGCAGCATGATCTTGTAAAGTCCGTAAATTGTTTTATATTGCTTTTATTGTTGTTGTTGCTGTTTTTATATTGTTGTTTATATTGTTTTTATATAGGCCTACTGTAAAGTAAATGTCGGAATAAATAATAATAATAACATAAATTTTCCATCACTAACAATATGTAACATTTTTACAGTTTTGCCTATGTTAAATAGGCTAAATGTTGCACAATGTTCCATACTTTCACTTAATTTGGTAGATTTTTACACATTCAAATTACGGATAGATTTTTACACATTCAACTTACGGATAGATTTTTACACATTCAAATTACGGATAGATTTTCACACATTTAACTTACGGGTAGATTTTTACACATTCAACTTACGGATAGATTTTTACACATTCAACTTACGGATAGATTTTTACACATTCAAATTACGGATAGATTTTCACACATTTAACTTACGGGTAGATTTTTACACATTCAACTTACGGGTAGATTTTTACACATTCAACTTACGGGTAGATTTTTACACATTCAACTTACGGATAGATTTTTACACATTCAACTTACGGATAGATTTTTACACATTCAACTTACGGATAGATTTTTACACATTCAACTTACGGGTAGATTTTTACACATTCAACTTACGGATAGATTTTTACACATTCAACTTACGGATAGATTTTTACACATTCAACTTACGGGTAGATTTTTACACATTCAACTTACGGATAGATTTTTACACATTCAACTTACGGATAGATTTTTACACATTCAACTTACGGGTAGATTTTTACACATTCAACTTACGGGTAGATTTTTACACATTCAACTTACGGGTAGATTTTTACACATTCAACTTACGGGTAGATTTTTACACATTCAACTTACGGATAGATTTTTACACATTCAACTTACGGATAGATTTTTACAAATTCAACTTACGGATAGATTTTTACACATTCAACTTACGGATAGATTTTTACACATTCAACTTACGGATAGATTTTTACACATTCAACTTACGGGTAGATTTTTACACATTCAACTTACGGGTAGATTTTTACACATTCAACTTACGGGTAGATTTTTACACATTCAACTTACGGGTAGATTTTTACAAATTCAACTTACGGGTAGATATTTATACATTCAACTTACGGGTAGATTTTTACACATTCAACTTACGGGTAGATTTTTACAAATTCAACTTACGGGTAGATATTTATACATTCAACTTACGGATAGATTTTTACAAATTCAACTTACGGGTAGATTTTTACACATTCAACTTACGGGTAGATATTTACACATTCAACTTACGGATAGATTTTTACACATTCAACTTACGGATAGATTTTTACACATTCAACTTACGGATAGATTTTTACACATTCAACTTACGGGTAGATTTTTACACATTCAACTTACGGGTAGATTTTTACACATTCAACTTACGGGTAGATTTTTACACATTCAACTTACGGGTAGATTTTTACACATTCAACTTACGGGTAGATTTTTACAAATTCAACTTACGGATAGATTTTTACAAATTCAACTTACGGATAGATTTTTACACATTCAACTTACGGATAGATTTTTACACATTCAACTTACGGATAGATTTTTACACATTCAACTTACGGGTAGATTTTTACACATTCAACTTACGGATAAATTTTTACACATTCAACTTACGGGTAGATTTTTACAAATTCAACTTACGGGTAGATATTTATACATTCAACTTACGGGTAGATTTTCACACATTTAACTTACGGGCAGATTTTCGCACATTCAACTTACTAGATTTTCACACATTCAACTTACGGGTAGATTTTTACACATTCAACTTAACTTGAGGGTAGATTTTCATGCATTCAGCTTTCAGGCAGATTTTTACACATTTAATTTACGGGTAGATTTTCTTCTGAAAAAAAACGAAGCTTGAGATAGATGAAAGCAAAACAAAAATAGCAACGAAGTCTAATTGTAATACGCAATAATCGCAGTACGCAGCTATCTCGCTGAC